>NQLW01000085.1:20652-147056 GCA_002312845.1 Kalanchoe fedtschenkoi
AAGTGGGCTCGGAGGTCGAGTTTGTGGGAAATGAGAGATGGGTTTCGTTTGAGGAAGGTGAAGAATGAGAGGCATGACTTGGTGGGTAGAGAAGGGTTGGAGAGGATGAGATGGGTGGAGTCCGGTTGGAGATTGGAGAGAAGAGACGGTGCCGATTCAAGGGACTCAACTCCGGCGTCGATGATGAGTCGGGTGATCTTTCTGGCGACGTCGTCAAAGGAAACTGCGGATGATGACTTAACAGCGGCGAGCTTGTTGAGTAGAGATTTCTGTGTCGCCCCCATTGTTGGGAACGATCAAAGCTTTCTTCTTCAGCTGCCGTCTTTCAGATTTTACTACACTGAAAACAGACATGAAGGAGTCGGAGTCGGACAAAAATAAATAACTCTTAAGAACGACGACGTTTATTTCATTTACGCTTAGCTGCCAGACAGAAAGTGTGTAAAGTAATAATAGAATAAAGGTATAAAATCCAAAAACGATTTTGAACTATCAACATTTACATAATTGCGGTCAGAATTACTATGATTTCTAAAAAGGATGCAATGAAAAAAAATATGAATGATTTTCTAAAATAAAATTTACCATTACATTCATAAACTAATATTATTATAATAATAGATTTGTGTGTGAAAATTATATCATTTGGTTATCAAAATAAATCATATCATTTTGCGCACATAAAGAAAATGATGCCTTTTGATAACCAAATGGCGTAATTTTCACACACAAATATAAGTCTTATAATAATATTAGTTTTAGAATGTAATTGTGAATTTGATTTTAGAAAATCAATCCAATTTCTTTTTTTCATCGCACCCTTTTTGGAAATCGTGGTAATTCTGACCGCAATTAGGTAACCGGTGATAGTTCAGGGCCCCTTTTGGATTTTTTTCTAGAATAAAATAGAATAGGAACGTAAAGAAATTATTTTAGAGTATAAATAAAAATAATTAATAATGAGTAAAGCAGAAATTTGAAGATAAATGGAAAAAATTAAAATGTGTGTTTCTTAGTTGGAGAGAAAATTAAATAGAGTAAAAATTAATATTCATTTATTTAGAATTTTTATAATAATTTAAAGGGGAAAAATTCAAAAAAGTTTCGAATTATTATTCGTTACACAATTGGGGTTCGAATTATTGTATTTTTCAAATAAGGTGCTAAGATCGTTAACTTTAACGGAAGATCCAACTCCGTTAACTGGTTGCTAGAGTTGTTAACGCCCCCATCCAACACTGTTTAACCTCAAATAATAAACTATTTAATTAAAAATTAAAAAAATGAAAATTCATTGAGAAGAATCTTCCAAGTCTCTAGTGGTGCCTCCGGCACCTCCGGCTTCTTCAATATCGCTGATCTCAAAACCGTCAAAACTGGTAAATTTGGTTTCAGTACTGAAGACGGAAAACTCACCGTCAAATTCACCAAATCAAAATCTTTTACTACATCCTCATCCTGCAAATCAATAAAATCATAACCTATGAGGAGGCTGAAGCTCCGCCGTCGGTACTTCCTTAAGCCTGACTGAAATTCTAAACATATAGGGATGTCAAACGCTCGCAGATCTGTTAAAAGTGATTGGAGCAGAGAAGACATTCGACGAGAATGTGGACAGAAGACCTACTCTCCCCCTCCATCCCCAAAAACCGCACAACTCCACTCATCGACACATCGTCGGATCCACTGTCAATTGAGGACGGATTCAAGTTTGTGACTGAGAGGAGAATAAGGTGGAGAAGCTGGCCTGGAAGGGAGCCTCTTATTTTCAAAAAGGAATGAGTTTTGAGTAGAGGATCCGACTGATGATTGAGTTGGAAACAGTGAGGTCTTTAGTGAAACGCGTGGTGTTGTTGGTGAGGTGGGCATCACCTAGAAACTTGAGTGTGGTTAAACTTAATGTGCCCATGTCAAATTCGAGGCCGGAGACGCAATTCACAGAGAAGAAGATGATGATGATGAGAGGAAGGAGAATAGAATGCAAGAAAAGGTTGAAGCTTTGTGGGCGCGGAGGAGGAAGCTGAGATCGGGAAGATTTGTTGTTTCTTTTTTTTAATTTATAATTAAAATATTTTATTAACTAGAGTTAAATGGTGTTGGATTGGACATTAACGGTGCCAGCAGTCCATTAACGGAGCTGGACCGTCCGTAAAAATTGAAGGTTGATGCACCTTATTAGAAAACGTAATAGTTCGAACCGCAACTGAGTAAAGAGTAATAGCTCAGTGCCTCTTTAGAGTTTTTCCCTAATTTAAAAATAATGAAATATAGAGGGGAAAAATTCATTTCTACACAAATCTTCCTCTTATATCGGAAGGAATTGAAAATAATGATTAGAATATATTTGAGAGAATTCAATTCCTCAATTTCCTTGCTTTTAAAATTCATAATCATATACTTTCTCTCCAAATCCCTCAAAATACTCTCCTTTCTCTCCTAAAATGAACTTAGGGATCAACCCTCAGTTTTTTAAAAAAAATTTAAATTATAAAAATAATAAGAGTGCATAAAACTATTCATTGTAGCATGTGGAGCTCGTCGGAGGCCGGAGAATTCACTACCAGATTTCACATATTTACCGGTGGAGAATCTAACCGGTAAGTAACTGATAAATTTTATTTATCGGTGTAAAATTTATTAGCTGTTATATTAACCGGTAAAAAATTTTATCGGTTAAGTTACAGATGATGTTACTCGTTAGACTTTATAGGCTAATTTACCGATTGGTTTACTGGTTGAATTTATCCAAATCGGTAAACCTACCGGTTGGAATAACTTAGCCGGTAAACCGGCCGGTTTACCGGGTAAGCTCGGTTTAGTTGTTAAAGATACGTTAGTTCGGTTTAAATTAGTTTTAAGGATTTTTGAGTTAAGGTTTAAATTATTTTTAAGAATTTTAAGTTTTCTAATTTAATATTAT
This sequence comes from Kalanchoe fedtschenkoi, assembly GCA_002312845.1. Classification (NCBI taxonomy): domain Eukaryota; kingdom Viridiplantae; phylum Streptophyta; class Magnoliopsida; order Saxifragales; family Crassulaceae; genus Kalanchoe; species Kalanchoe fedtschenkoi. The sequence goes on from NQLW01000085.1 coordinate 23,573, forward strand.
ATAATATTATTATTAGAGTCCAATGATTTAATTATCTATGATTTAATGGTTATGGCAATTAGGGTTAGGGTTTTAGGATTTGGAGTTTAGTTTAATTTTAAGAGTTTATGATTTGAAGAGGGTTTTAGGGTTTAAGTTTAGAATTGTAGTTTAATTTTAAGAATACGGTTTACCTAAAATTAGACCAAACCGCTTTAAATTTAAGAACCCGCCAGTCAACCGACATTCCACCAGGAAAACCGGTTGGTTCAACCCAGCCGGTAGCTCAGCCGATTGACCGGGTGGGTAACAAGTTGGGTTGAACCAACTGGTTTTCCGGCTGGCCTATCGCCTGGAATGCCGGTTGGTAACCCGGTTCTTACAATTAAATTTGTTTCGACCGATATTTTCACCGTTAGGTAAACCGGTAATTATTTTAATAGATAAATAAATCGTAAATTTAACCGGTACTTATTTTAACTGATAATTTAACCTTTAAATTAACCGATATAGTTTTATCGGTTAATAATTAACCGATAAATGTTGACTGGTAAATCAGTGAATTTTGGTAGTGATTGATGGCCAAATCCATACCTACTGTATAAAAAAGATGAGACAATTTTCTATATCTTTATTTATGAAATAACATGAGTTTATATACATGTGACTGAAATAGTAACATATTATACACTAATGCTATGTTGCATAAAGAACAATTCTCTCTAGTGCACACCTTTGTGCAGCATATTCTGTCTAATAAATCAACACCCCTCAAGTTGGTGCATGGAGGAAGTTGGACATGCCCAGCCTTGTGTATGTTTTTCTGAAGTCCTAGAGATGCTAGGGACTTTTTCAATAACTATATGCTAATATTAGATATGTACTTCACTTTGTAACTCACTTGCAACTAACTATCTTATTTCTCATGGGTGCTTTGGTGAGTTTCCATGTCTGCTAGTCTTCAAGAGTTTGTAGCTCATTATTTGATAATACTTGAGTAGCTAGGCACCTATGTCCCATACTACATTTATCATAATTCGCATACTTGCTAATGAGATTATTTGTGGTGGCTGTCATGTCACAATGATAATTAGCCACCCAGTAAGGTTTTTTTTTTCGTATTTCTAGGTCTTTCTAGACCAAGTTCTTCAGTGTTCTCTGCATGATATTTTCCTGCATCATTCATTATGACATGATTTTATATCTCATTAAGGTTATCTTCTTCCTCAATATGTGTCGAGCTCACATCATTAACCATTTCTTCTAAAAATCTATAATTTTAAGAGAGGTACTGCTTTCCTTGTGCATCATACTCTTGTAAGGAAAGCATGATTCAAAGAACTTTACATTCCTGCTCATAATTATTGGATGGGTTATCAAATAATACATTTAGTAAGCTTTCTGTCCTGTTGGATACTATAAGAAGACGCAGTTGGTTGCTCTAATTTCTAATTTATCATTAATAAAAATGGTGCTATAAAAACACAAGCAACTAAATACATGTCGGTGATCATAAGATAGTTTTCGGTTGAACACTATCTCATAAAGAGTTCTTCCTTCTAATTTAACCCAAAGAAGTCTATATATTAGGTGGACTATTTTCATAACACAATCCACCCAAAAATATTTTGGTACATTCGATTATAACCTCAAGGCCCTTTGATGGCGTGCCTATCCTTCCTTTCAACAACTACATTTTGCTCAAGAATGTATGCACATGTCAGCTGATGGACACATCCTTGGCTTTTGAGATTCATTTGTGTATTCACAAAGTCTCCCCCATTGTTTGTTCTTATGTTCTTCAATTTCTTCTCAAATTGGGTGTTTAGCATAAGAAAGAATGGTGTGACAATCTTTGGAACATCTAACTTTTTTTATCAGATACGTCCAAATCATATTGAAAAGTCGTCAACTATGGCTAAAAACACCAAGGACATGTGGTGTTTTCAACTGGGCAAGGACCTCATACATCCATGTGTAGTAAATAAAATATGGATATTGATTTAATAGAGCTTTTACTATAAGATGACTCATTTTTCTTACCAATGGACATACCATGAACAAAATATTGGAATTCTTTTAACAAGAAAAGGAAACACATCTTTTAAAAATTGGAAGATAGTTTGGCAATGGATGAATGGTCTAGTTTGTTGTGCAAAAGTTCTACAAAATCATATCAGATAGAGATGGTAGAAATAAAAAGCTTGTGAAACTCGTGTGCACCACCAAGCACTTATGCACCAGCCAGCGCCTATGCACCAGTTCGCATATTTGCACTAGTTTTTTTCTTTAGCTAATATAGCTCATCAAAGTAATCGATCACTCTAGTAAATTCAAAATCTCTAACCGCTCTCTAAAACTCAGCCGACGGTAGAAGAGGAGGGCGAGGGCAGGCCCTCCTCTTCGCACATTCTACTGTCCTAATTTTAAGCCTCTCGCCACCCAACCTCAGGCCTCCGGCCTCCCACATGCAGGCCCTTCTCACCCAGTCGCCTCAATCACAGAGGCCTGAATCCCAATCCGTAGGTGTTCCGGTTGCTGCGCGCCTGGTGGAGGCACCTCTTGCTGGTCCTCGTGACAGTCAGGGCCCCAACCTGTAGCGCCTCACGGCGTCTCTCCTTCGAAGACCTGCTTCACCCCATCCCGCCGTTGTCACCAGCACAGCAGCTGGGATGACTCGCCTGTGATCTTCAGGCCCCAGATCGGGTCATCCCGCCCCCAGCTGCCGGTGTGACGACCTCAGTACTCGCTGGGCGAGACCTCAACATTCGATCTCCTCACGGCTTCCCCATCTCCGCCGATCCCCGACACCCTAGCCCTCATCACTTGGCCACCACAGGAGTCCGAAGTCTCAGCCGTCAGAGAGACCGTAAGTCGGCCCTCGCGACGCAAGCTTCTGATTCGGTTGGCAAACTTCCTTCTCCATCACCGGTGGCCACTTACAATCGCATGGTGTTGGTCTCCTCAGGATGACCCAGGCCGCGCCAGATCCCAAAATCAAGCCTAGCCTTGTCCCTCTACAGCTTTGCGCCCGCCCAGCTCTCGCCACCTCGGGCCTTTGCCCAAAATCAGATCTGGCTGCGAGGCTCAAAGTTGCATCCTGTCGTGGTCGTTTTAACCCGTTGGCTGTCCCTAGTTAGGTCCGTCACGGCCCCGGTGCTGCTCACCGACCTGGCCGATTTCAGATGCCAACAGATCATCATGCACAGGTCAGCCAAGCTCGCAAAGTCCGCCTGCTCCCTTCCCCCGCACCGCCTCCCCTCGCCTACTCCAGCCGGTCGCTTCGCCTCATGCGCATCGAGCTCAACGCTACTTGCAGCTGTCTTTGCCTCAACTACAGAGTGCCCTGCCTCGAGCAGTGTGTCTGACTGCATCATTCTTTTTTTTCCTACATGTGGTCCTTTTGCAGGTCAAGGCCCAAGAGGCAGTGTATTAGCTCAGCCCAGTCCAGTAGCAATGTTTTGTTAGTCAGCAGCCCAATCTGTAGGCTCTATGAGCCACTCACCATGTAGGCTCCCCAAGTCACCCACCATGTAGGCTCCCCGAGCCACCTTATAAATGTAGGCGTTCTCGTCAATAGGTCCACTTGGATCACTTTTCAACAAAAAAATTAAAAAATATATATAGCTCATTCTCAATTTCACCACTTTCTTAAATTATTCCCTAAACTGTATCCTATATTAGACACCCATCATCAGTGAATTTTATAACACATTTAGAGTCAAATGTCAACTTCCTTATGGATAACAAGTTGAAGTTATATTCAGGCACAAGAAGAAACACATGAACCTATGCATTTACTAGTTGCGAAACTACCATCTAGCATGATCATTTGGCAGGAATTAGCTAAAGTAGTCACATCTTTAAGTAAAGAAATATGTGGACAAATATGGTTAGATGCACCACTATCCATTATTTAAACCAAAAGGTCATAGTGTCTGATAAAATAAATGTACCTGACATAAGTGTTAAGTGTGATTTCTCAATATTGATTTTTATGAAAGCATCGAGAGGATCTGGCTCATCTGCTCCTGTGTAAATTGAGAGTCAGTATTTGGGCTAACCGGATGCAATGGATTATTGCTTGTGATAACATGGCCTCGTAGCTTCTCATGGTCACCAAACACTTCATTGTTTACCGTGGTCTCACTTTTGAAATTGCTTTGTTGTCGATGCTTACCCTAGCATTCCCTTACTTGTTGAACTTGTAGTGAGTGGGGTATCCTACCAATATGTAGCAAATCTCTTTGGTGTGACCTGCTAAACCACAGTGGCTGCAAGTCACATCCTTCATCCGTTTTTTTGGTGCACCTTGTTTGCTCGATGAATAATATTTCTTTTGAAAGGGTTGTCTAGCTTGTAAAGTTGCAATTTCCAATGCGGTTGCTCTAGTCAAATCCTATTGCATCTCGTCCTAGGACATCATATTGTAAGCTTCATCAACCTTAGAGAAAACTTTCAGTGCTAGTATGTTTGTCCTTAATTGATCATTGTGTTCGTTCAACCCCATCAAGAACTGAATACACTTATCGTCTTCCCTTTATTTTTTTGCTTATGCCATAGTTCGCTTCCTGATCTATTAAAGCCTTAAACTCATCCCATAGATCGAGTAGACTTTCAAAGTATTCGGTCACAGTTAGCTCTCCTTGTTTGGTGCTGCAAATGAGTCCTTTTGAGGGTGAATATCATGGGCCTATTGGATCTTGCATACCGGGAGTGTAAATTGGACCAAGTTGTTATTGCATTCTTTGACCTCAAAATATTCTTAGCTGTGGATTTGGAAACCAAATATATGAGCCATGACATGATGATGCATGCCACTGCATCTCTCCCATCTTTTTACTCCATTGGTATTAGTGAGTTTAGGAATCTGTCCCTTAACGAACTTGAATTTTGACCTAGCTCCCAATATAAGCTCCATGGATTTTCTCCATGAACTAAAGTTTTTGATTCCAATCAACGATTCGCTCAAGACGTATATGTTGGTGCTCTCATTTGGGTTAGTGTACAAAGGATCATTGATGAGTTAGGATGTGTATTTGCTGAGTTGATTATAGTGGCGACGGACTCAACTCACTTGTTGTTTGAGAGAGTGCTGAATGTAGTGCACAATGTGTGATGTTAGTTAAAATGAAAGAGATTAAGAAGGACACTCTTTTGATACCATGTAGAAAATGGTGCGTCGGAGCATATGAAGCTCGCCGGAGGTCGGAAAATTGAAGAAAAACCCTGAATCTCGTGTAGAATAAATATGAGATAATTTTCCTTATCTTCATTTAATAATATAAGATCATATACATGTGGATGAAATAAGTAACAGACTATACACTAATGCTGAATTAATGCTATGTTATAATGCTTTACTAATGTTATGTTATAATGTTGTTTATTAATGTGCCTTTATAGTTGTTGTCAGTTACTTTCCATGTGCGGATATTCTTTAATGTTTTTTGATACACATAGGACAACTCTCGTTGGTGCACACCCTGGACAGCATTTTCAGCTATAGTAAATAAATAAAAAGGATCTAAAACAATCACTTCTTTTCCTAAGAGTCTAAATATTATCTCGATTCAAAGAGAAGTATTACGTTTAATTTTAATTAGGTCAGTACGAAACACTAAAAAATAAATTAAATTTCCAAATATTATTACTTTGGATGGTGTATATCAAAAGTTTATAATTTTATAGTTCAAATCCAACTATAGAGATACTATCCAATTATAATAAGGTATTTATTTGATAGGTAAGAATAATAAATGATAAAAAAAGAAAATAAACAACGATAGCAGAGAAATGGTTGGGCACCAGATGCCTTTGTACTCTAAAATTAGCTCGTCTACTCCTAACGCCACAACCGTTAATCGACTAACTATCTAAAAAGGTAAAAAAATAAAATAATGGTGTGAGTCAACATGCCTCAGTAAGCAAATAGCCATCAATATAAAGTAATAAATAAGAATTGAAAATTCAACCAAAACAAACCACGTGTCCCTAGGGCGTTCCTGACATTCTGGGGGCTCTAGGCAAAATAAAAAAATGGGCCCCTTCAACAAGCAAAAAAGAAAAAAAAAACAAATTTATCAACACATTTTAGGACATAAACATATACATCTTAAAATCCTAAAAAAGTAATCACTAAACCTTAAAATTTGAAGCCATAAATCCCAAGTTGTATGGAAACCTAAAAAGCCTTTAAAAATCCAAAACCATTAAATTTTAAAAGCCATATAACCTAAAATCCTATAAATCTAACATCGTAAAACATTAGAACCCTATAATTCTTAAAAGAAAAACAAAAAGTAGCAAAACCTTTTTTTTGTTCGATCCCTCACTTAACTTATATGAAGTTGTACCCGACCCACCATTTTTTTATTATTTTATTATAAAGATACACGTGTTAATTTATTTATCAGTATTTTTTTAATTCTAAATATTATTATATTTATTTTAATGTAGTACCTTAAGAAGTTTAACAAAAGCATATTCTACTTATTATCAATTTATAATAGATGAGTTAATTGGCTCGGTGGTTAACGAAAATGTCTTATTGTTTGCAATGCTCTTGTTTGATTCCTCTTAAACCTATACATTTTTTAATTTTCGTACATTTTGATTTTGGACCCGGGAGGTGAGGGCGAGCCGGGCCTGTATGTCCGACTACTATACATATGTGTAATATGAGGTTAATTTTATAGACAATGAAAATGTATCACTTGTCTCACTACCAACACTCACAAGTCAATTTCTAACTCTCACGTGTCTCACTAATTTCTTCCACATGCCGCCCCCTTCCTCTCCTTCCTTACGCAAACCCATTAATTTCTAGTTTCAGTTCTTAAAATCTGTTTATTTAATTATTTTGATATTATTTTTATAATAAAATTTCATAACCATTACTAAAAAAGTACAAGCTTTAATTTAAGTTCCATTTTGAAAATGTTTTTTCAAAAAGGTATAAAAGCACAAGATACAATGTATAAAAAAACAAAGTACAAAGGTTAAATTCCATAGATTTAAGTTCATTTTTTAATCTCTGATCGTTAAATTTTATACTTTTTACTTTGAAGTTTGAAATATAAAATCTAAAATATGAACTTCGCACTTTATACTTTGAACTCTTATAGTTTGTGCTTTATAAAAAATATATCAAAATATATCAAAATGAATTTTAAATTAAATCTTATACTTTTTTATAAATGAATATGAAATTTGTTTTTTTAAAACTGTCAAAATACTTACATAAATTATTTTTAAGAACTAAAAGTTAAAGTAAATAAGTTTGGTTAAGGAGAGATAGAGTGTGTGACATTTGACGGACACATGCTAGAAAAATACATTTTTTTCATGGACCTTTATAACTTTACCCTCTTCACACTGTGATATATGTCCCCCACATACCCCCACTACCCCTTGTTCCAATTAATCAGACCTGTCTGATTCCTTGATCGGACAGATCTCATGATTTTTTCAGTTCTCACTCCCTTTGTAGTTCTCCCTTAAACCTCATTCTCTCTCTCATTCTATATCTCTATATATACAAGAAAGTTCGATGGAGAACACCATTTTTATGTGAGAACTGAGAACCTTCAATCATGTCAATCACAACTTGTCATGTGTCCCACTCCTAAAACGGCATTTTGGAGAAATTGTTTACAGCCACTTATCTGATATCATGTGCCTCACTAGCCAACATACACGAGCCACTCACAACTCATCACGTGTCCAACTATCTCTTCATTCCACCCTCCACCTGCACTCTCTCTCCTTTATTAAAATCCATTAATCCTTATTTTTAATTCTTAAAATTAATTAATGTAATTATATTGAATTTAGTTTTAAAATCATATGTAAAGAGTATAAGGTTTAATTTGAGACCGATTTTGAGTATAATTTTTAAATAAATGTGATTGAACACAAAGGAAAAAGAACAATGAATAAAGTTCAAATTCATAGTTCAGAGTTCATGTTTTGAAACTTTGAATTTTTTACTTTGTACCTGATACTTTGAATTTTGAACTATAAATTATGAAATATAAACTCTAAATTATATTGACTTCGTACCTTGTGCTTTGTACGTTGAATTTTGTACTTTATAAAAGTACAAACTGTATGTTTCTCCGTGATCATTATACCTTCACCTCTCCTCAAATTGTGACACATGTCCTCTCCACTTATCTCTACTATCATTTATCTCAATTAGTCAGATCCGTTTTATTGCTTGATCAGATGGATATTACGGAGTTCTCAGTTCTCACATAGAGTTCGCAATGAAACCTCCACCGACACACACACACATATATATATATATATATATATATATATATATATATATATATATATATATATATATAGGGGAGGGATCCGTTGAGAACCTCCTTAAGTTGAGAACCTTGTGGACAATTCTTGACCAATCATTTTGTTTCCTTTTAAAAGTTTATTTATTATACTTCATTTATTATATAAGACTCATTAAATGTAACAAATATAGAAAGTGTAATGATGTGCTATATTTAATTAAATATTATATTTTTATTTCATCTTTTATAGATCATTAAATACTATTTTTTAAATTAATTTATGTTCACTGTCTCGGATTTTCATATTTTGTGAATTTTCGGATAGTGAACATTTTCAAAATTTTTTCTTATTTATAATTTTTTCACATTTTTAAAATGATTTTTTTAAGACAAAGAATAAATAGTGAATATTTTTTAATTTTTAAAAGTGAACATTTTTTTCCTAAACTAATTTTTCAAAGTGTCATAGTGAACATTGGTGGTCAACATGTTCACCATCGAAAACACACTCATTCTGTGCTGTGCTAAACAAATGTTCACTATCAAAAAACACATGTTCACCATCAAAAAATCATTAAATGCACACGAAACCAATCATTTATATTATATGATATTTACTCCCCTAAATCAGGTGCAATAAATTTGCATGATTCATGCGTTTGTATTAAGTGGAATAAATGTACTACAGTTACCAAAAGAAGAATCATTAAATAAACTATATAAAATTATTTAAAAAGGAAATTGAGCAGTCAAAACACGGTCGTTTTACACAGAAAATGATTGGTCCAGAATTGTCCACAAGGTTCTCAACTTAAGAAGGTTCTCAACTGATCCACCCTATATATATATATATATATATATATATATATATATATATATATATATATATATATATATATATATATATATATATATATAATTCTAAAAGGATTTTGAACTACCACTACTACTTTACTGCTGTCAGAACTATCAAGACTGCGAAATGAGTTACAAATAGTTAAGTTTCAAACAGTTCTGTTAACATCATTAACAAAAGTCAGACTTGCCATTAATTCAATAAACAACAACTGTAAATTATTTACTTACTGAGTCTTTTAACTTAGGTGTCGTTCTGTAAAATTAAGAGCTCAATGTTGAATACTGTATGAGAATCTGAATGGTCAGACCACTGATCAAACCACATCTGACTGCTGAATGATTTACTTTCATTTGGTAATTCATTTTTTAAATATTTTAATATATAAATATTTATCAATATAAAATTAAATAATAATTATAATTATACAACATAAAAATAAATTAAAATTTATAATCATGTTATAAAAATATTATTTATTTATGAAGTACGTGAGATTCTGATTGAAGAAATTAGCTGTGGTCGGCATTGATGTGATTCTGATTGAAGTACGATCCTGGGAGAGTTGATTCCAGAAAGATATGAAAAAATAAAGAGATAATTATAATAATCATATCGATATCACCTCTGAATGATTCAGTTATAAAATTGGTAACAAATCATTCAGAATTTTCAAAAATTCTTTGAGAGAAAAAGAACAAGTGTTCGGTTCACTGAATGCTTAATTTAATAAGAGACCGCCTCTTAATAGAGCCCAATATGTGCAACAAAATAAGGCCTTACTCACATCGTTCGATTTTCGTTTTAGACTAATAGTTATTTAGTAGCGGCGGAGTCTGAATCAGTAGCGAGCGAGCTCTTCGTTAGTGTTTAGTAAGTTTTTTTCCGTTATCATCTACTTATTTATTCATTTATCTTCATAGGTAATTATTGCTCTTAGTGTACTTGAGTTTCATCTGGAGAGTTGTATTTAATGACTATAATTTAATTTATATTTATTTGGTCTTTAAAATTTATGTCCATTATTGGCAGAGATATCAGTAATGTAGTGAGAGCTTTTTTCAGTAGCAACTAGTTGCCGAGATCTCTAGACTCTACTTTATTGATTTTGGTTCAAAAAACAGACTGTACAACGTCTGCCAATGGCTTTAGACCTATTTTCCTCTGCAATGTTATTCACAAGACCATCACTAGCATCAATTCCAAGAGAATCCAAAATTGTGTGGTACAGAGCAGAGTAATTTTATCAAAGGGAGAAACATAATTCACAATATTTTGCTAGTTGTCGAGATCTCTAGACTCTACTTTATTGATTTTGGTTCAAAAAACAGACAGTACAGCGTCTGCTAATGACTTTAAACCTATTTTCCTCTGCAATGTTATTCATAAGACCATCACTAGCATCATTGCCAAGAGAATCCAAAATTGTGTGGTACAGAGCAGAGTAATTTTATCAAAGGGAGAAACATAATTCACAATATTTTGCTAGCTCAATCCTTTGTCACTGGTTATGCTAGATCTAAAATTTCCCACAAATGCTGCATCAAAATTAATATAAAATTAATTCTCTGTCGTGGCATTTTCTTCGAGACAGTCTCATTTATTATGGTTTCCCTTCTCAGTACATTAATTCGATTATCAGCTGCATTCAGGAGCATCATTTCTCAGTCATGCTCAATGGCTCTCCATCTAGTTACTTTAAAAGTCAATAAGGTTTAAGGCAAGGATGTCCTCTGTCCCCTTGCTGTTTACTCTAGCTATGGAGATTCTCTCAAGACAATTAAGAGGTACCACAAATCACTTTGATTTTAAGTTTCATCCAAGATGTGCCAGAATTAAGCTGAACCACCTCCTTTATGCTGATGACTTATTTATCTTTTATCATGGTAATTCTCTAACCATCAACCTCCTTAAGTCTGTGCTGGACAATATTGCCCTATCTTCTAGCTTATTTGTTAATAACTTGAAATCTCTCATTTTTAATGGAGGTATGGGTGTTATTGCTGCTTCCTCCATAGCCAATTTCCAGAGATCCACTTCCTGTTAAATATTTGGACATTCCCTTGAACGACAAAAGTATAAGATCCAATGACTGTGCTAAACTCCTGGAGGATCTCTATTCAAAAATTAACTCTTGGTCCCATAAACTGCTTTCTTATGCTGGAAGAATAATCTTACTCATATCAATTTTAATTTCTATGTAGATTTATTGGTTCAGAGTTTTTGGCATTCCCTAATCAACTTTGCACTACATTGAAAAAAATTGCAAGAAATTCCTCTGGCAGAGCAATATCAAATCTCTTGTTAAGTTATCTTCCATTTGCCTTCCTATTTCTCAAGGTGGCTTGGGTATCGAGAGTTCTTCTATGGTTCACTCAACCATTTTTCTATCTCAAACTTGGGACATAATGTTGGATAAACAGTCCTCTTGGATTAAATAGATTAATGCCTACTACATCAAGTCTGATGATTGGTGGTCAATTCCTATCAAGTCTTCTACTCCTTGGCCAGTGAAAAAGATCTTAAAATTCAGGGAGCTAGCTCTTCAATATTATGACCCAGTCAGTAACTCTTGGAAATCTCAAGGCACTCCATTTTCTTTAAGAGCTATCATTAATAGTTTGATGCCAAATCTTCCAAAACCAGTTTGGTTTAATCTTGTCTGGAATAAACTCAGCCACCCCAAGCACTCATTTCAGTTATGGCAAGCACGTCATAAGAGACTCCCTACTAAATCTAGGCTTCGCCATTTAGGCCTTCTGAGTGATGACCTCTGCCCTCTCTGCAACTCCACGTCAGAAACTGCTGATCACCTTTCTTTCAGTGCCCAATCAATGATGGTCTGCTAACAAATATCTGGGGTTTTGTTGCTTCCTAGTCCCAGTCAGGACTCCATCTTGGGATAGTCTCTTCACATGGAGTAATTCCTTCATCTTTCCAGAATAACTATGCCAAAAAGGTATTTGGCCCTCCTCTATTAATAAAATAAAAAAATTAAAAAAAAAGAATGCAATTAGCATACATTTAACTTTTTTTTTTTTTATCATCCTCATCTTTCAAGTCATCATTTAAATTAAAATTAACACACACAAAAAATGTATGTCGCCACTTTGCAGATCTACTAGAATCCCAAACTTACTAACAGCATGAAGCAACCTGGGTGATACGAAAAAACAGACCACAACTTATCTCCACATAAAACAGTTTACCATGAATCCAGTGACATTACAAAGGACCGTAGGACGCAATATCTGGAACGTGAAAAGTACTTGAAAGTCTGATGCATTAGGTAGAACTCTTGTATAGTCTTAACTGTAGAGATCATCTTCATCAGCTGCAGCTGCAGCTGCAGTGGCAAAGGGATCAGCTGTGCCTGCTTCTGTGCCGCTAGATTCAGGGAACCTGAATTCTGTTCCGAACCCTCTGGACTGCTGGAGCGTCTGGGCAAATGCCTGGTACTTCCGGATGTCCGCATCACTAACACTGCGACGAGCATACTTCATTGACTCTTCAAAATGTGCAGCTTTGATTTCAGCCACCTCGTCCTCCACATCTTCCTCCATAGCTTCTGGGTTTTCCGCTCTTCTTTTCTCCCTCTCAATGTCCTGCACATAAAGGAGGAACGGAAGAGGTTCAGTGCCACCTTGTGTCAACTAAAAGAAACACAAAATAAGAATGCATCGGATTTGTTGTCACCTTTTCTATGTTCTCTCTGATGGCATACTTGCATGCCCGCTGGCAGATTTCAGTAATGTCGGCACCACTGAAGCCTTGAGTGTGCTTGGCAAGAACACGGATGTCCACATCTTTGGCGACTGGAGACTTCCTGAGGCAGGCCTTGAAAATCTGAAGACGAGATTCCTCATCAGGGAGAGGGATGTAGATCAGCTGGTCAAGACGTCCAGGTCACAGAAGAGCAGGGTCAATAATGTCTGGCCTGTTGGTGGCACCAATGATGAAGACTGTCTTCTTTGCAGACATGCCATCCATCTCAGTTAGGAGCTGGTTCAGAACTCTATCAGCAGCCCCACCAGCATCTCCTACACTACTTCCTCTTTGAGGAGATTTCAAAAGAGAAAGAAATTTAGGATGACCTGCTAGAACGGACAATAGCAATTGAAAAAGGTCCAAACATCAGGGATCCTGATCATCTCAACACAACCTACCTGAGTGGCAATAGAATCAAGTTCGTCAAAGAACAAGACACATGGGGCAGATCCACGAGCCTTGTCGAAGATCTCACGGACATTGGCCTCACTCTCTCCAAACCACATGGTGAGGAGCTCAAGTCCCTTGATGCTAATAAAATTGGCTTGGCATTCATTGGCAATAGCCTTAGCCAACAAAGTTTTGCCACATCCTGGTGGGCCATAGAACAGAACACCCTTAGAAGGTGACATGCCAAACTTCTCGAATTTCTCTGGGTGCTCCACTGGATATTGAACAGTCTGCATATAAACCAAGAAACAATAATCAATGAACCATAAAGCATGAAATCCAAGCTGCACGACACTCATTCACTAGTAATGTTTTCCTACCTCTTGAAGCTCCCTCTTGACATTCTCAAGTCCACCAATGTCTTCCCAGCTAACATTGGGAACCTCCACAACCTGCATAACCCAAGCAACAGTGTCAAGCAAAATCAGAAATTTATGACAGTTAACTAAAAAGTGATCTCACGTAAAGCATACTGTTTCACGCAGAGCAGACGGGTTGCTTGTTCCCAGAGCAGTCTTGAAGTGCTCATCAGTAACGGCCATGGAATTAAGGATCTCAGCATCAATAGACTCGTCCTCTAGGTCTATCACATCCATCTTCTCCCTAATGCATTGCAGAGCAGCTTCTGTGCACAAAGCAGCTAAATCAGCACCAACATAACCATGAGTTTCCTTGGAAATCCTTTCTAAATCAACCTGCAAATTGAAAATGGTTCAGGTTCTGACGCCTTGGAAAAGCCATTAACTTTAAACGAGTTCCTAGATGAGATTTCTTACATCATCTGAGAGTTTCATGTTTTTTGTGTGGATGCGCAACACCTCAAGTCTTCCAATCTCATCAGGCACACCAATATCGATTTCTCTATCAAATCTACCAAACCTCTTAAGAGCTGGGTCAATGCTATTAGGACGATTTGTAGCTCCTATCACAATTACATGGGCTCTTGACTTGAGACCATCCATAAGAGTAAGAAGCTGGGAAACAATACGCCTCTCCACCTCTCCATTAGTCTTCTCTCTCTTGGGAGCAATAGAATCTATCTCATCAATAAAGATAATGGAAGGTGCATTTTTTTCTGCTTCCTCAAACGCTTTCCTCAAGTTACTTTCACTCTCGCCAGCTAACTTGGACATGATTTCAGGTCCATTAATGCAGAAAAAGAATGCTCCGGTTTCATTAGCAACAACACGGGCAATTAGAGTTTTACCGGAACCAGGGGGTCCATAGAGCAATATACCCTTTGGTGGCTTCACGCCAATAGATTTGAACAATTGTGGGTGCCTCAAGGGCAGCTCCACTAGCTCCCTGATCTGAGCCATCTGCTTTCTGACTCCACCAACATCATCATAGCCTACTTCATCAAGCCTATCCTCATCTTCCCTCCTGACTGGCTCCCCTTCACAAAAAATTTCTGTGTCTGGGGCGACGACACAATACTCAGCAGGGTCGGTTTCAATCACCTTGAATTCAACACTTCTCATGCCTCCTCTCACAAGAAAGAAATCACCTTTCCTCACTGGACGATAAGCTTCCAAGAAGTAAGCTGCGTTTAACAAGACAAGAATGTTCATATTAATGGCATCATGCAAAAGCAGGTATACATCAACTAGTGCATATCAACCAGTATTCATATTCCCAGTGACCATTTATGAGTTTTATCGGCATTATGTTGGAAGGTGACAACTGAAACACATGATACTTACGTTTCAGATAAGCATCAAACAAGTTTCCAGTGACCCCTTCAATAGTATCATCCACAGGAAGAATGTGAACCCGCTTTCCATACTTCACATCCGCACATTGATGCACAGATACGACGTCTCCAAGTCTAACTCTCAAATTTGCCCTCACAACCTTGTTCATCCTAATTTTTGGCTCATCACATGTCTCATCAGCAAGTGCAATACAGATGGTATCTTTCCTTTTTTCCCCTGAAGAAGAAAGCAATAACATCAGAAACAGATACAAAAACCACTGTTACCAAAAGCCACGTTGTTTAAACATAAAAAATTAGAAATTTCAAGCCATACAAAACTCGACAATCTAATGGCCGATGATCTCAAAATCTACAATCAGTGTAAGCTTGACTAAAAGCTCACTACTTGAATCTCAAACATTTCTAAACACAATAGCTAGGTTGTTATTCAACTGCTTCAAACATGGACAATCATATCAAATCATGTAACCATAATGTTCCCATTACGCCAGGATAAAAAATTGCCAATCAGCTAACCCCAACCAATACCCACCCAAAAATAAAAACCCATTCCTAACCCTAGAAACCACGACTCACTACACGCAATCTAATTCAACAAAAACCTAAAACCCAAATCAATTGAAACTATAAAAACCCTAAAAAAATCCCAAATTCCTACCTTGATGAGAATAGTATCGCCGTGGAAGAGCTGCAGCTTCTCCATGGTATCGGGATGCATCGCAACGACCGAATTGTCATCGTTAATGGCCTCATCCACAACCAGCCTATTGGCAGCCTTCTTCCGCTCCAGTATCGCCGTGCTAAAGTCCCTCTTTGTCCCCTTCCTACAAACCACAACAACTCAGAGTTAATAAAAGCTAACACAAATACGCAAAATTGAGCATCAGATCGGACGTGGAATGGAGAAAGAATGAATTACGAGTCCGAGGATTCGGCTTGGTTCGTCATGGTAGTGATTGATTACGATGAGAAGAAACCGAAGGACGCCAGATGATGGTTTTGCAGAGATCTGTTAAAGAAGATGAGAGCTTGCTTTTGTGTGTTGTATTGTATTTATAGTAAAATCAAGAGTGGCTTGAGTGAGAAGAAAAGTTTATTATTTTCTTTTTTATATATATTACTAATTTTCTTTTTAATATATTTCTATATAGTAAGTACATACGCTCCGCTATTCTTTTATACAGAGGTGTTCGAGTTTTGGGCCATTCCCAAACCTCCATTAATGGTGTGTTTACTTTGGGCCTTTCATGGGTCTCATCTGGGCCTCAATAGATGGTGTCAATGGTTAGTTTTATTAAGTGTGATTAGGGACTTGATCTTTATTTCCTACATGTTTGTGTCACTCAAACACGTTGTTCTCATACTACATTTCGGCTCTCATATACTCCCTTCGTCCTCTAATACATGTCGTTTAAAGTTAATTTGAGTAGATTAAGATAAAATAAATGCTAGCGGTTGAACAAATTTAATGAGTGAGTGATTGATATTTTTTTAAAAAGGGTAAATTACAAATACATTACCTGTACTTTCACCTGATTTCAAATCAGGTACCGTACTTTGTAATTTTTCAATTCGAGTACTCTAAGACTAATTTTAAAACTAAAAAAATAATATAATTCACCTTATTGAATGTGGATTCTCATTATCATGCAATAGACTATATGATTTATAGTGTTGGTGTACTAAATCCCATGAATTATAGTGTTTTTTGTTTCAAAATTAGTCTTAGAGTACTTGAATTGAAAAATTACAAAGTACGGTACCCGATTTGAAATCAGGTGAAAGTACAGGTAATGTATTTGTAATTTATCCTTTTTAAAAAAATCTTGCAAAAAGTAAAATTAGTAGATTATTACTGGTGATGAATGATTTTTTTATTGATTATGATAAAGAAGTGATTGATGTTTGACGTTTTAAGGTAGTTGTTGATATTAAATATGCATTGAAAATCATTAAGTGACAAGTAAAAGTGGACAAAAAAATTCGTTAAGCGACATGTAAAAGAGGACAGGGAGTGTAATTAACATGATTAATGATTTTTAAGCTGTAAATAAGTGACAAGACGTAACATTTTCTTAATTTAAAACAATAGAAATTTTATATTATCCTTATTAAAAGAGGTAATCTAGGATATTGAGATCTCCATTATATACTCTGTCACCACATATATAAGTTAGTTGTCAAAGTGATTAAAACGTCATCACTTTTTGA
Source organism: Kalanchoe fedtschenkoi (assembly GCA_002312845.1). Classification (NCBI taxonomy): domain Eukaryota; kingdom Viridiplantae; phylum Streptophyta; class Magnoliopsida; order Saxifragales; family Crassulaceae; genus Kalanchoe; species Kalanchoe fedtschenkoi. Next base: position 40,854 of record NQLW01000085.1, read on the forward strand.
TTATTTTTAAGGATAACGAGTTTCAGGGTTTTAGTAATTTAGGATTTCTAAATTTGTAAGCATTTCAAGATTTCAATTTTTTGTGTTTTCAGGATTTTATGATAAGAGTTTTTGGATTTTTAAAACCATACATTTCTGGACTTTTTTGAAATATTTTAAAACACTACAAATTTGAAAACTTGAAACCCGGAACACATTAAAAGCATAAAACACTCGGCAGGGATCTTGCAATAGGTCAAGTACTCCAAGTTAGGGTCCCCCGACAATCCTAGGCCGGAGCTGTGGTCCTAGCTTCTCTATATCAGATCGGAATCTTGCCACAAACGCCTGAGATGCAGGTCTGGGTCTCAACTGACCTCCCTCTACAAGGTGTTGTTATGGTCACTCTTGGTCGATCTCAAAAGGCTCCTAATGATGATCAAGATTTCATTCTGGTGATACATAACAAGAAATTGCATCCAAGGGGTATTATACAAAATGTTAAAACCATAAATATGCCCCCAGGTGAAAGAAATGGTGCTTCAAAGTAATGCTGATACTTCCAACATCTTCAACCTCCTTTCTCATTGTTAATTTCATCATTTTACTTATTAGGGGTAAGACTTCCCCCACCAAGAAGGAGTTAGTGCATCTTGTTCTTTCTAATCATGTTCAATATTTAGGTATTTTGGAGACTAAGCTCCCAGGGTCATGGCTCAGTTCCTTAACCAATATATTTACTTCTCATGGTAACTAGAACTTTTGTCATAATTTTGATATTGAAGTGCATGGTCGGATTATCATAGGCTGGAATTCCAACTACTTTCAGTAACTTACGGTTCTATAGTATTCTCCTCAGCTCATGTATTTCTTAATATCTCTGATAATCATGTATTCATGACGTTTATTTGTTATGCTTTTAACAGTTCTAGTCTCAAACCTCCTCTATGATCTGAGTTACTAAGTGTTTTGCACCAAATAGCTCTCTTCCTTTGGTTTCTCATGGGAGACTTCAACAGAATTTTACCTCCATCTGAGAGGCTTAATTGCAAATCAATTACTCTAAGGGATATCATTGAATTATATCTCTTTTGGACTGTGGCTCTCTTAAAGATATATCCTTTATTAGCTTCCATTTCACATGATCTAACAAGAGAGATCGTATTTCTAGAATATACTACATTCTAGATAGAATTTTATGTAACAATACCTGTCTCACCCTCTTTCATCAAGTTATGTGATGTTCCTAGCACTAGATATTTTTGATTATCCTCTGAATATTATGAAAATTAACTCAGGTTGCCATATTCTTAAATCTCGATTTCAATTAAAATTGATAGTCTCTTCATTTAACTTTCTAGATGTGATTTTATAATTCTTGAATAATGTAAGTCCTTATTTTAATCTTTTCCATGTCCTCTCCAAGCTGAAGTCTCTTAAAAAGAAACTTTTACAAAATTTTGAGAAACTCATCACTGGTAAATTAGAGAGAGTTGAGTAGGCTAGAGATGTCTTATTCCATACTCAAAACCTTCTTCAAGATGATCCTCACAATTATGATCTCTAGATTGAAGAAAAGCGCTGCTCAGACCTCTTTATGAAGTTGAAAAAGACTAAATTCATGCATCTTCATCAACAATCCAAAGTTCAGTGGGGGTAAGCATGCATAGGCATCTAAATAGTGCATACTTCCATACTTTCTTAAAGAAGCGCATGGCTAAGAGTTTTATTCACAGACTCCAAGGCCCGGATGAAGTTTGAATGGAGGATCCTTCTCAGATTTAGTCTACACTGATTGACCACTTTAAAGCTACTTTGGTTACTCCTCACATTGTGTTGCCTTTTGATAGTAGGCTTGCTCCTGATGTATCCTTGTCCCATGAGGAGACTATGTCTTTCTGCTCTTCCTTCTCTGATGAAGATATTACATGACCCTCTTCTCCATGGATAATAATAAAAGTTTATATCTTGATTTTAATTCTATGTTTTTTATAACTACAAGCCCTATTGTTAGTGTGAATTTCTACAGAGCTATTAACGTTTTCTTTCTTAATGGCAAAATGTCTAAGGGGTTGAACTCGACATTATTAGCTCTCATTCCAAATACTAAGGCTCTTTCTACCATGGATGATTTCAGACCTATATTTTTAAGTCCTATAATTTACAAGGTGATCACTAAACTTCTGCTTATCCGGATGCACTCTTATGTGAAGAAGCTAGTTGGCTATGAGCAGAAAGCCTTCATTGAAGTAGGAGCATTAATCAAGGCATCCCGAGTTATTCTCATAAGCACATTATGACTAGGTGTTATCTCAAGATTGATTTACAGAAAATTTTGATTCCATCAGTTGGAGTTCCTCCTTTATTTCCTGGCATAAAATGGATTCTCTCCCATCTTCACCAAATGGATCGTCAAGTGCATTGGAAGCACTAGCTTCTCCACAGTCTTCAAGGGCATCATTCAAAGATATTTCTAAAGTCAAGCGTGCATTAGACATGGGTGTCTTTTATCTCCTATTCTTTTCTGCCTAGTGATGGAGTTCTTATCTGGGATGCTTAGACATGGAGTCCTTTATCTCCATTATTAGTGTGCAAGATTGAAGTTGAATCATCTTATTTACGATGATGATTTTTTTTATTCTCTGCCATAGCAACCCCCAATATCTCACTCTTGAGAAGGAAGTCTTGGATGCCTTTTGTGATGTTTCCGACCACATGGTAACTGCTCGAAGTCCAATGCCTTTTTACGGGGTTTATCCTGCTTTTGTTAGGAATTTGTGAGACTTGATTAGTTTTTTAGAGGGTATTCATTAGTTAGTATCTTGCAGTTATCCTGCATTCCAAGTCCCTTCAAGCTTCGTACGATACTATCATGTTAGACTTTATCAAGTGCATAATCAAATTGTGGGAGAATCGACATCTATCCTCTGATGAAAGAGTGGTTCTTCTCATATTAGTTCTTATTTTATTCAAATCTTATGTTATAGAGTTTATGGGGTGTCTAAATTCACTCTCTAAGCCATTAATCATCTGTGTATGAGATTTTAATGTCAGCTGAGTACAAGGCTCTAGTTAAATAGACTTATATTTGCCTTCCAACTTCTTGTGGTGGTCTGGGTGATAAGGCAGCAGATCACATTATTTTTTTTATTTCGCAAACTTTGGATCTATATCTTAAGTCATGCTCTCGATGGATTAAGTGGTTGCACTCTTATGTCATCAAATCTATCTCTTGGTGGACTCTCCAATACAAAGTCTCATATCATGGATGGTCAGACAGATGCTCGAGTTTAGACGCCTAAATTGGATAGTTGTTCGGTTAATAATAGTTCGCTCACATAGAAGACTCTAGTTACCCCCTTTTAAGGAAGATTAGTTTACTCTTATTCAACTAAGGGCCATTCTTAGCCTCCATGGTTTCACATTGTGGGGAAAAAATTATCATATCCAAAACATAGATTTCTTCTTTGGCTAGCTTATCAAAATAGTCTCCCTGTGAAGTCTCATCTTTTGAAGCTTGGTCCTCTATCTTCTAATTTCTATCCTCTATATGGTTTATATCCAGAGTCTCATGATCACTTATTCTTCCAGTGCCACCAAACCAAGGATCTAATTCGCTTAGCTCTCCAAAATTGCTACTATCATCATATGCCTTCCTTCTCCTACTGGGATTAACTTGTTACGTGGTCTTGCGCAGTCAGTTCCTCTCCAAGAAATTTAAATTCACCTGCTTTCCATTTGTATCTACATGCATCTATCATTTTTGGAACGCCAGGAAAAAGTTATATTTCAGGACATTCAATTTTCCGAACTCAATGTTCTGAGGACAATTAAACATGATGATAACATAAAGCTCGGCGTTCTCGAGCTTTTGAAGCCTTCCTAGTTTACAATTGCATGGACATCTCAAATAGGTCTTGACAACTAGGTTGATTATATGTGCAATGCATCTCATGTGCAAATACATCCCATCTTGAATGCACCCCTTCCATCTCAAAATTTTTTCCTTCAAGTATGTCACAGCCGTGTTGTTTGAACCGGCATTGTCAACAGTCACGGTGAACACATTTTCGATGCCCCAATCAATAAGACACTTCTCCACGACTCTTCCAATTTCTTCCCCTTTGTGACTGGTAATTGCGACGAAATTCAGAAGTCTCTTATGCAACCTCCACCGATTATCAATGAAATGAACCGTCAAGCAAAGACAGTTGATATTCTGATTAGAGGTCCAAGTGTCTGTGGTGAGAGAAACGCGTTGAGTTGATGCTTTTAAAAACTTCTTCATTTTGACTACTTCATCCAAATATAACTCATAACAATCTCGTGCGACAGTGATGCGAGAAGGAATACAAAATGCTGGACAAGCTACTTGCATAAGTCCCTTGAATCCTTCCCGCTCCACAAACCTAAACGGAAGCTCGTCAATGATAACCATACGAACCAAAGCTTTTCGAGTTGCCTCCTGGTCAAACCTCCAAGTCCGCAAGAGACCCATCTTTCTCTCCCCTTCAACCAATGAATGTGCATCCGTAGATTGAAAATCTAACATTGTTGTTTGTGTATCATTTTGAAGGTTTAAAGGATTCTTTTGGCAACTGCGAGCATGATATCTTAAGGAGCTCGTGCCATTAGTCTTCGGATCACCACGTAGCTCCTTCTTACAAAAATTACACACTGCCTTCAATGCCCCATCAACTTCGATCTGCTGAAAAGAGTCCCAAACATTGGATACCAGCTTCTTTTTCTTTCTAGGCATAGTCTGTTGCCTATCTTCAACATTATCCCCCCTATTTTCACCTTCGACTGTGGATATATTACCCCGAACTGATTCTAACATATCCACTGAGTCTGACATCTGTAATTAGCAAATATGAACAAGTTTGTAGCTAAGAAATTAAAATGAAACTCAATAGTGTAGAAAAATTAGAGACAATCAATGAAAATGCTCATATTATGTACAATTCACCTTCTTCTATAATGTTGCATATTATAACATATAAATATCATATTATTTTCGCCAATGGCCACAAATCAACAAACAAGAATATGAAATGTAGTGATATACTGATATCTATTGAAAAGATAAATTGCAAGACAAATAGCAAATTGTCACAACACAGTGACACAGACTAAACCACATAAATTTGGAGGTGTAGTGAGTACACTAAAGACAACATAGAACTATGCTAATATGGAAATAAACAACGCAAGAGGCTGAATAGAGAGACAAAGAATAGAAAAAAAAAGGACCCTTTGGGGAAATTCAATGAGCTCATCTTATTAGGGTTGAAACATAAGTAAACACCAAACATTAAAGGTACGAGGACAAGGAATCAATTCAGCGAGCAGTAGACGTTAACAACTAGCTCCAGTTTCACACGAGCATCATTCCAACACATGGACTATCAACTAACCATATAACTGACACTCTGACAATAGTGTGATAACAATGAATGCAGCCTGGCTTTGTCTAGGAAGTGGCAGTTCAATTACAGTCAAGTTTAGAATCAGGCATGTAATAGGGAATTGCAAAAGATGAAGTATGAAGGCATAGGCAGTACTCAGTAGCAGCAACATCAGTAGCAGACATTAAGACAAAGTGTTGTGTAGTGAAATATTGAAAAAGATAACAAACCAGTGGTTATCACCTAGGCGAAATCGCTTCGCTGCCCTTCACCGCGCTTCCTCGCGCTTCGTCACTTCACCGCGCAAAGTCACGTAGACCGTAGCTGCTCCGTCACTTCACTTGGGCGAAATCGCTTCGCTGCCCTTCACCGCGCTTCCTCGCTTCGCTGCCCTTCACCAGGCTGATTTGATTGCTGGAGCGGATCTGCCGTCTGCCATATGCGGATCGATTAGGGCTTGGCTGTCGGCTCAGTGAAGACTGAAGATGAAGAGAAGACGGGAATCGATTACGGCTCGGCTGTCGGCTCAGTGAAGACTGAAGACGGAAGACAGACGACAGAAGACAGGATGGATTAGGGCTCGGGCGCTCAGCAGTCGGTAGTCGGCAACTCAGGCGTTCAAATTCTTTACTTTTATATTTATTCGGTTAACCGAATTCTCGGTTAACCGAAAATTCAAATAACCATAACCGTTAACCAAACCGAATTCTTCGGTTAACCGAACCAAATTTTTCGGTTAACCGAATTCGGTTAACCGTGGTTAAATTTCTCGGTTAACCGACTTCGGTTAACGGTTTTAACGGTATAGTGAACACCCCTAGTCTAAGGTAACCTTTTCCACTAATGTATATTTCTTGTCTTCAATGAGAGCTTGATGAGACCATATTCGGGTTTTCACGCCCAACTCACCTGATTCTTAACCATCCAAGAGTGTTATTTAATAATTTTAGCTAGTTTTCAGATTATATAGTATATTTTGGAATTAATGCGAAAACACACTCAAAGAGAAGTTTTTAGAGCAAAAGACAGACAAAATCAGATTTATGATCAAAAGTCACTGACTGAACAAGTGCATGGCAGCACACTGGAACTGCAACCGCATTTGCAATGACGTGGCAGAGGAAAGACATATTGCTTGATAAAGAAAGGATCAAAGTACACTAACTCGATAGTAGACGCGCGCATAGCCGAGCACACTGTGATAAATTAACTTGCGCACAACGCATACCGATTTTTTAAAATAGGGACAATAGATCTGTGGAACTTTTGAGATTTATATCTTTCACATATGACATTCTATTTGAGTGATTCAAATTGATACAGAAAGATGAAATAATTATCTAAATTTTCTACGAGGATTCAAGTCTAATTCAGGACAGATTCGCGCCCAAAAAAGCCAAAAAGTTGGTGGACAGAACTTTCCCAATTCGGCTCCCGATTCCGAATTCTGAATTTCTATTCCTATGAAGTTTGTCAAGAAAATTCTAAAGAGATTTATGTAGAGATAGTGATCAGATTTGTTCAAATTTTTATTCAAGTTTAGAGTCATCCAAGGTTATATAAAGAGGTCTTCGCCCTCTCATTCAAGTGTGCTGGTAATAAGTTTTGACACTCATATTCTTGCTGCACGAGATTCTTTAGGGTTTCTAACTCGTAGCCACAACTAGAGGACCGAAGAGTAAGGAAGAAACTAGTAGGGTTAGTAAGGATCATTCTCAGCTCTCTTATTATGTATTTTACATGGTCATGTATGGCTAAATTTCGTTGTACAATTCAGGTGCAATGGTTTGTGTATTATTGTGAGATTATTGTTCATAATAAAGTACATATTTTAATGATATTTTATTGAGCTTCATCTTATGAATGTTGTTTAATAGCATACCATGACAACCTATGTTACCTTGCAACTATTCTATCGTGGATCGGATTGTGAAGGCTAGGGCCAATACTAATTAGTGGAGTGAAAAATAAACACATGTCGTGCATGTTTATGTGGTAAACATACTCTATATTGGCTTGGGCTTGCATATGATTGACATATAGAAGTTGTATGATTAGTGGAGTGAAAAATAAACACATGTCGTGCTAAATTTCAGACTAAACTCTCTATCATTGCTCATTAATGCATATGTTTTTTCTTTATGCTTCCATCTCATATGATTGACATATAGAAGTTGTATCATTGACTAAAGAGTATATTAGTGCATGAGTACATAAATTTTTCTTAGTTTCATTCATTGCATGACTTTCATCTTTACTATCAATGATCAATACAATCATGAGTCATTTACCTAAACTATGTGTCGGTTCACTGATTCTTTTATGTTGTGTGTCGTTACTATGTTACAAGTCTCTGTCCTTATGGATTTGAACCTTTCTTACTGCATGCTAGTGAGAAAGTATAAATTTTATTTATACAAGCCGCTTCAATGACACTCTTATCGAATTGGCACCGTTGTCGGGTTGATCCTAAAGTAGGAATAATTATTTACTGTCACCGCGTTCGATTGCATGAGTATGTATGTTTTGTTAAGTACAGTTCATTACAAGAACTTCATGTTTAGTATCGATGATAAACAAAATCACAAGTTAACCACCTTAACTACATATTTGTTCACTCATTTTCTTCTCTCTTGCAGAACATAAATCTGATTTCCACCAAATCAATCTGAAAAAAATCCTAAACTTTAAGTCTTTTTACTTATCAATTGTCTAGTTACTAACGTGCATATTCCATTGTCCTAGTGGATCGATCCCCTACTTGCAACTAGCTAGTGAGCCAGATTATAAATTGTATTTGCACATGATGTCCAACAATGGTCTTGTCACTCGGTCAACTCGGTCAGATTAAATCGGTCAAATCAATTGAGTTGACTCAAGAAAATTTAGCAAGTTACTCTCGTAACAATGTTGGGGATCGTATGAACAAAATAATATTTTTCCGAATCACAAGACAAACGTCCAAATTGATGTGTCAACAACTGATTTTATGATTTTACTTCGAATCACCAAATATAAATGTAGATATGAATTACCATTAACAAATCATTGATTGTTTCAATTTGAAGCATCAGATATAAATCAAAATTAAAATAGTATGCATATATTCATGACGATACCAATTTGATTTGCAAGATAAAGATTTCATTATGAATTGAAACTCTACATACACATATAGTAAAATAAAATTACCTTACAGTGGATGGAGTTAGGTGTCTCACGCACCACGTCAAGAGTCTGGTTTTTGTTGGTATCCACACACAAGTAACGGATACCGCGCTTTTAAAGTACTAACTCCTGAATAGAAAACCTCACCTAACTCTCATTGATGTGCTTATGAAATATTACGGCTCCTAAAATTCACTAATCATTATTATACATTAATAAAATATTACGGCTCCTAATTATGAATAAAATTCATTTGTTCTTAAGACAATCACACTCAATTACTATGAATCGATCTATAATTGATTTTATGAGCGTACTCGGGCCGAAAAGAGGCTTATGTTCCTAATGAAACATGTTCGAGCAAATTAGTTACTAAGATGTGAAAGATGGTCCTGGGTTCAAGCTCTGTTGGTCCGCAGTGAGTATGGGCGTCACTATCAAGGTGGAAAAGGTGTGCGGCCTCTGACAAAAAAAAACAAAAACAAAAAAATAAAACAAAGGTGAGTTCCATTAGCAGAATGTTACGCTGGGTCTAGCTCTGTTAGCCGGCATGTTCAGTAGCAGAATTAAGGCAAAATAGAGATTTGAGGAAGAAGATACAGTTCAAGTGTGATATTCACTATAGGTTTGGACTGCTCTGTAAATAAATTACATAATTTGATTTATTTATTTGAAATAAAAAATGAACACAAAAGTGTTACATGTGATTTGATTAAGGATTGAATTTTAATTGATAATTAATTATATTAATTTAATTATAAATTTAGTAACTACGTAGAGGATTAAAAAATAAATTAATTTATAAAATTATAATTTTTTAAAAGTTAAAACATTAAAATGAGTAAGAATTTTTTCACAATTACAGTCCGGACTACCCACCCAATTGACGAAAATATGAAATGACAAAAAAATCAGACTTATTTAGGATGTTATTTAAGTTAATACATTAAATAAAATTGATCCTATTAAAGTTGTTGAGTATTAGAATTAACTGAGTATGAAAATATATTGTTTTATTTATGTAAATAAAATATTATCTTTTAATTTGAAGACAAAACGATAATAATATTAATTTATGATTGCAATAGTAAATATTATTTTACAAAATCAATTTTTATATCTTTCTCAATAAACAAGATAGTTCGGACTATAATTATAAAAATAATGCTAGTTCAAAATCATTTTTAAATTATTTTTTAAAATAATTATAGTGCTAATTTTTTAGGGTACGTTTGATAGCAATACCAATATTAGTAATAACGACATAAATAAATCCCACTTATTTTGATGAGATAACTAATCCTGAATTGTAAAATTAAAATCTATCTCTTGACATTACTAATACTTATCATATTTTGAACCAAACATGTTGAAGTGTTATGAATTTTTCAATCTCACTCTTAATATTACCCACCAAAGGTGGACTTAACTTTTTATAAGTATAAACCTGCGAGTACGAATTTTAGGGCTGTCCACTTTCGTAGTACAGAACAGAAATAATACACATGCTGTGATTTAGGGGATCCATGGCTGGATTGAAGGGGTGTGTCCACAGCCACAGCCACAGCCACAGCATGCATATGCTTGCTGATGCTGATGGCCTCAAGACTTGACCAAAATGTATTATTACAGATGAGCAGGTCGACAGGGTCAGATTTTTGCAGCAGCAGTGGACCTCCGGAGCCGGGCCCTTCCGAAAATTGATGTCACGGACTTCTTAAACATAGAACATGAATACTCAGATCTGGGTTTTTTTTTCCTAACTTGTCATTTTTTAAAGTTTTGTTATCCAATCCATCCTTTTTTTTTATTCTACTAGTAAATCGCAATTATGAATCATAATTTTTCTTTAAAAAATCTTAGTTTTGAACTAGTGATTTTATAACCTCAGTTGCGAACCATATTTTTTCTTAAAAAAACAGCAGTTTCCAACCGCGGTTATAAAATCATCAGTTTGAAACCGCAGTTTTCTTAAGAAAAATCATGGTTCATAACTGAAATTTTTTTCAAGTATGGTAGAATCGAAAATAGAAAAAAAAAAGAGGGTGAATTGGATAAGAAAATATGCAAAGAAGATAGTTTGTAAAATAAATCTTGATCTGGGCATGGTAATCTCACACCTGTAGGTTAGAGAGAAAATTTGGTTCATAACGGATCAAATATTAAATATGATTAATTGAATAGGTTAATTGATCAATTGAAAACATTTTTAATCATTACCTAAATTTGTTAATTTTTTGAGTGACTAACTAACTGTTTAACTTATACATTGATAAATACAAGTTAACCAATCATTTTTTTTAATTTGTTAATACTTTAATTATTGTATAAATATAGTTTAGTAGTATATTATAATAACTAATTTATATGATATCTTATTCGATTTTGTAATATTAGTATTTTATTATTTAAATCAACGGTTTTTTACCATTAACTATCTCAGTTAACTTGATTCTATGAATAGTTATAACCTTAAAGTAAGGCACACCCTCCTACTCACAAGAATAACTGGTTTTATAAATTTTATTTCACTCACATCACAATTTTTTTCTTTTACAAATAAACTTTTCCCGAATGGCCTCCATCTCAAAAAGTATTCTAAAATGATCTCTATTTTATGAATATCGCATTTTCAAACCGTGTCGACCTTAAGTCTAGTTGCAGTTTTAAACCGTGTCAAGATAACTAGACTACTTGTTTTTTTTTTATTAAAAAGAGGATCGATAGTGGTTCTCCACTTCTCCCTTGGTGGCCAGGGGCCACACTCTCCCTCCACTTTGATAGTGTACGACTATACTCACTGCGGGCCAGCTCACGCGCACCTCCAGTGTTAATAAGCAAGACACGGTCTGAAATCATGTCTTAGCTTACTCTATATTCTCAACCGTTTTTTCAAACTATATCTTGACTTAAGCAAGTCACTGTGTTTTGACTTAAACAATGTATAGTTTTAAACCGTGGCTTGATCTTAAAATCAGATTTTTTAAGAAATGTTAATCGGAGCTTTGTCCGGATGAGGCCAAATGCAGCCACGTCTTTAGTCGCATGCGGCATATCCTCTCTGCCGCAGTAGCATCCCTCCAGTGGCCATCATCGTCCCTCCACCATAACAACGAATGTGGCCTCCCATCCACGCTCTATTAGGCACGACACGGTAAGGAGAGGTTCGAGACTTGGAAGAAAAAGCCGAGCGAAAGGCTCAGGCTCGGAACGAGAACAAGTGTATCGTTGACAAAGTGGTTCGATTTTAAGATCAAAGACACGATTTGAAACCATATTTTACTTAAGCTCAGTCATATGTTGATAGGGTGGTTACATTCATGTGTTTGCTAAGCAGATTTTAACTGAATAGAAAGACATAGTTAGAAATTGCGTCTAAACTTAAAGAACATTTTTCAGTCTTTTTATACATGTCATTTAACCGAATTTTTTTGTTTATTTTTACTTGTCTTAACAATTTTCAATGTGTATTTAATATCAACAACTACCTTAAAACGTCAAACATTAACCATTTTATTATCATAATTAATAAAAAGTCATTTGTCACCAGTAATCATCTACTAATTTTACTTTTTACATAAATTTTTTCAAAAAAATATTAACCACCTATTTATTAAATTTGTTCAACCGCTGATATTAACTTCACATTAATCTACTCAAATTAACTTTAAACGACATATATTAAAGGATGGCGGGAGTATACGGTTTAAAACATGCAATAATTGATTAGAAATTAAGTTGTATTGTGTCGATGGAGGGAAGAAGATGCATGCATAATAGTAGTAGTAGAGCCTAGTTAGCTTCTTCATCTCATTAGGTCATTCATATAGCTTCAGCTTTACAGGACGCCAGGCTCTTGCTTTTGCCTTAATTCTAAGATGAAACTGATGGAACATAGCCCTTTCATTATGGCTAAATCATTGTTCTTTTACATGGTCAAAAGCCACTTGCCTTTCTTGCTCTTCTAATTACAAATATCAACTAAAACACACAACTTCTTCTCGCACCTTTTCCCCTTTCTATTGAATTGCCTTCAAATCTAAAATTATATTAGATTCCGTTTCAAGTACTCTTAGGCTGTGTTTGGTGCAAATTTTGAGGAAAACAAAAATAAGAATGAAAATTATCTTTTTTGGTTTAGAATGAAAAAAAAATAAAAGGACAGTGTATTAAAACACTCTTTGGTTTAACCAAATCTACTTCTAATTTTATTTCTGAAATTTTCATGAAACAAACATAAAATTCTAGCTAACTTTTTCTCATATTTTTATTTTCTTTAAACCTAACAAAGGCTTTGTTTGGTTTAGAGAAAGTTGGAGGGAAAACATATGAATTCCAAGTGGATTGCATTTAACTTTCCCATTACTTGGTTATATAGAGTAGAGAAAATTGTAGGAAAAGTATAAAGTACTCTTTAATTGGACCTAACATTCCTTCCGAATTTCCATTTAAATTTATTTCTCTCAATTTTTTCTAAAATAAATATGAGATTTTCCTAATTTTCCTTTCCAATTATCACTCCAATTTTCTTAAAACAAACAGTCTTAGAGTTTCCGAATTGTAGTAACGTTATATTTCACGTACTCTTTCCGTTTCATTTTATTTGTCAATTAATCATAATTTATTTATCCATTTTTATTTGTCATTTAACAATATCAATGTATATTTAATACTGTCTCATATATTGAAACAAAAATATTAATAACTTCATTATTATAATTCATAAAAAAAATCATTAGAAACATCAGCTATACAATGCATTTTAATAAATAATATATTAAATACTTATTCATTAAATTGAGTCAGCAACTAACATTAATATCTCATTAATTCATTTAAAGTAATCTTAAACTACTGCTATTAGAGGATGACGAGAGTATAGCATACCCTTCTAGGGATTAATTTGCGTTACCTCATACACAAATTTAGTAGAGGTGCATAGCTGCACATTTTCTTTGTGATGGAATATTAGTAGAAGTATTTGACGTTTTCCATATGCACCACTAGGGACTTGGGGAGTTACAATTGATCTACATGCTAGCTTTTTATCCGATTAATTTTTTTTAATGATCGAATTAAAATGTGAAATTGATCATCTTAAATAGCAAGAGATCACTCCTTTCGAGTTTCTACTCACAAGTCGCAACGCTCTACACATTCTGATATTTACCAACAAGCTCACTGCCCTATACAAAACCTTTTTCTACTCTTAAACTACGTAAACAAAAACTACTTTTAGCCACCTACCTCTCCTATTAGCTAGTCTAAATAAGTAGTGATTAAAAACCCTAGCATCACAAGTCAAATGTCTTCTTTTAACTTCCAAACATCATACTTAAGTTTATAAGAGCATCTCCAGCAAAGCTTTATGAATGAGATTTATGTTAGAGAATAGAGTTTATCGGTATATATGAAGTTTCAATGTGGCACTCGGTTTATGCATCTTTGACATGATGCGGTATCACACAGATGATGCACTTCATGAACTATATATGATGTTTACAAATTATAAACATCGTATCTACATTTAGGGCTTCTATAATGAAATTGGACGGACTTTTATGTCGTTTTAAAATTAAAAGCGTCGTTTATGCTTGTAATTAAATATTAAAATATTAACTATAACATACTGTTTTATGAATCATTTAAAAAATTGATAATTAATATAATATGAAAAAATATAAAAATTATTGTATGACAAATGAGTCTATGTACAGAATTGTATGAAAATTTACTCAATGTGGACGAAAAGTCGTTTATGAGAAAAAAGTTTATGAAAATAGTGAGCTGACATGACACAAATCAAACATGATATGTGGTATGACACAAATTTAGTTTTGAGATTTATGGGATGAGTATGCCCTAACCTATATATAATTTTCATGTACTGAAGCAATAGTACAGTTTTCTTCCTAATAAGAAAAATATCTTCGCTTGCAGGTTCTCAATTCATACTTGTTTCCAGTCTCGGAATTATAAAATACCACTCACTAAATTACTGAGAATTTTGATATATTGGCAGTACGTGTTTATAATGTATTTATTTATTTTAAAAAGTGGGGCTCACCTCAAACTTATGGCTGAAACACAAGGAGAATAGCCCTAATGGGATACAGAAGATAGATTGGAGGTTAGGACAATGTGCACAATAACAAGAAGGTGATATTGCAGACTAGTACAAAGCCAAGACACTGTTTGTGTTGTTATAGAGAGAGAGAGATTTGTATTATTATTTTTCTAAAAGAGCCTTGGAGGAATAATCATGGTGCTTGTGTTTTTGGTGTTATATTTGCTTTTGTAGATCAAAACAAATATCAGCTAGAGAGCGCTCACATCTCTCTCTCTCTCTCTCAACTTCTTCTCTGTTTTGGACATGGCTGTTTTTGGGGTTATCTGAATAAACATATTCAGACGTCTGTTTTTCAAGAAGCAAACAGTCTCTCCAGTCTTGTAGTTTTCTGGTTTCTGTGAGCTTTTCAATTGTAGCTTCTTCTTTGTTTTGAAAGCTAGCTGTTCTTTAGCATCATCAGCTGCAGCAGTTAGTTGCTGTGTTGTTTATTGAGCTTAATTGTTGCTTAGCTACA
This sequence comes from Kalanchoe fedtschenkoi, assembly GCA_002312845.1. Taxonomy (NCBI): domain Eukaryota; kingdom Viridiplantae; phylum Streptophyta; class Magnoliopsida; order Saxifragales; family Crassulaceae; genus Kalanchoe; species Kalanchoe fedtschenkoi. The sequence goes on from NQLW01000085.1 coordinate 55,993, forward strand.
ATATATTATGTCCACAAATATGCAGCGCATGTTATCAGCATCTGATGGTGGTACCTGCTTCCCTATCCCCAGTCACTCCATCAGAGGCTTCCCCCCTACTCTTCTAGAAAATGACCCAAATCAAAACCCTAAGCTCGATCCAAATCCAGTATCCAACAAGAAAAAGCGCAATCTACCCGGTACACCAGGTACATAATGTAAATTTCCATTTTCAAACCTTATGTATATATGGAGGATATAGGATCCCTCAGCAAGCAGTTAGATGAAGAAACATATATAGGATGTGATTTTTTGATACGGCGTAATTTGATTGAATTCTGATATTATTTCAGATCCGGATGCAGAGGTTATTGCTCTATCACCCAAGTCGCTCATGGCGACAAATCGATTCATCTGCGAAATATGCAAAAAAGGCTTCCAAAGAGACCAAAATCTCCAGCTTCACAGAAGAGGCCACAACCTTCCATGGAAGCTGAAGCAAAGGAACAACAAGGAGATCCCCAAGAAGAAAGTGTACATTTGTCCAGAGAAAACATGCGTGCATCACGATCCGTCGAGGGCTCTGGGAGATCTCACCGGAATCAAGAAGCACTTCAGCCGCAAACACGGCGAAAAGAAATGGAAATGTGACAAGTGCTCCAAGAAGTATGCTGTTCAATCTGACTGGAAAGCTCACTCCAAAACTTGTGGTACTCGAGAGTATAAATGCGACTGCGGCACTCTTTTTTCCAGGTAATAATTAACAAATAAAACCTCACTATGTATGATCAAACCTGCTAGGGTTTTCATCAGCAGTTCAATCCTTGAAAATCTTATTTTATTTAATTTAACGCAAATGATTGGATGATATTAAATGGTTCGTACGTGTTTTTTTCCGCATTTATTGAGCATTGTTAGGGTATGCATGTTGCAGGAAGGATAGCTTCATTACTCATAGAGCATTTTGTGATGCACTGACTGAAGAAAATGCTAGATTTGCTGCTAAAGCTGCTAGCAACAATCTCAGCTTCAGAAATGACACTTTGCCAAGTGATCCTAACAATATTCCCCATTCCCACAATCTTCAGCAGCTTCATCTCCCAGCTGGGTTTGTAATTTCGTCAGCTGGATACCCTAATCAAGATTTTTCTTCCATCTCTCAATTTGATTCAGTTTTTCGGCCAGATAATTTCAGTGGTACGTACGAACTTACCTAGTCGTCTTTGACTAACGATGCGAGAATGGAGTTATGTCCAAACCTCAAATTGACCCACATCTTGATTTTTTTTTTATCTGTATTATTGTTGCTCAGGTATGTCGGATCAAATGTTTGCAATGGGATGTAGTGGCTTATTTGGATCATCCTTCATGCCAGATTTCGGACAACTCCCCACATCCACGATTGCAAGCCTCTCACTGTCATCCTCATCTATAATGTCCCAGACACTCATGAAGCCGCCGGAGCTACTTAGAAGCAACAGCGATGTTAACAGAACACACACCAACATGCTCGTTGGAACTTCAGTAGCTGGCACATCATTGTACTCCTCGGATCCCAACAGCACAAAGCCTTCACATCACTCGGCCGCCATGTCCGCCACAGCTCTACTCCAAAAGGCTGCTCAAATGGGCTCAACTCGAAGCACCACCACTGCTGCCAACAACACATTCTTAAGCAAAAACAATGCAATTCCAGACGCTACTACCATTCCAGCACCAATATCTTCTTCATCCACATCTTCTCGTCCCAGCAACATCAGCGTCAACAGCCTCCGCCCCGACAATTTACGTAATGGCCTGACCCGAGACTTCCTCGGAATAAGCAATGGAGAAGCGCCAGCAGGCGGTTCATCAAACCCATTCTCGCCTCACCAGCCAGCAGACAAGTTCGCTGCCTCCACCGTAGCCACCGGCTTCAGCAGCCAGCTCACCGGTGGTAACCATTGATCATATATATATGACCCCCCAACGTAGAAGAACATCACCGTGGATGTGTGGACAGTTAGCTACCCAGCAGCTAGATCGACCTATGCACTACAAAGTTGTTGCTTGGGTGACCCGTCTGGTCCCGCAATTTGTGTAATGTCTTGTTGTTTGTATTACTATTGTCTTGCATGCCACTTGTTTGTTCTGATGTGCCTGTTTTATTATCCTTTTCTCAACTGTTCCATTCCATTCACATCGACTAACACTCACCCCTACTCAATTTCATCGATTTTCCCAACCGACAAAACTAATAAATACTACTAATCTGATTGAGCTATATTAATATTTATATCTAAAAACAGGCCACATACGTTGACAACCGTCAAAGTGGATCCTCAATATCGGCCAACCATTTTGATCAACTCAAAAACACTTTGCATGCAAAACTGAACCGGAGAAGTAAACGTAGCTCGCTATGTGTTTATATCTTAAAATAATAATAATGGAATTCAAGAATTCAGACGTATTAGCTGTCGATTATTGTTCGGTTGTGTATTCGATTAATTGAGATTTCTTTTTTTTTTAAGAAGAATTATTTGGATATTAAACTGCTTTTTTGTCATCTAGCGGTTAGATCTTTCTGTTTGATTTGTAAATTCTTTTCAATTTCGTCGGTTTTTTATTCCCAAAGTCCATATGCACACGTAATTATGTTTGCAATTCAGGAATATTAACGCCTTGATAAGTACGTATGTTATTTTAGTGCAGCGACACACAAATCCACCAATTTGTCATAGTTAAAGATTTTGTGGTATTGTTAAATGGATTCAATAAGATATGCGAAATATCAAACCATAGTTGAAGAGTGATTTTTGAATAATATATATCAAAATATCAAACTCATGCCAAGTCCACATTAGGAACCAAAATCATTCATACTATATCATCAAAGCCCGCCATTCTATTAGACTAAACACACAACAACAAATTTCTATTTTCATCTTGTTTTAGGTTTATTTTTTATCACATTTATCAAACATGATTAATGTTCGCATGATTAAAGATCAAGTATCAAACGTGATGAAAAATGTCAATCTTTAAACACGTTTGAAGAGACAACCCTGATGAAAGATACATCTCTTTCATCACGCTTGGCAAATGACCCGTGATAATGATATGTACCTTTAATCCTGTTTTTCTAGATAACATTTGAGGTTAAAGATACCTACATTTTATATTAGAGTATATGAATCTATTTATAATTGATAAAAGTTATGTTGGGTAGACATCAATGATGGCGAGATGATGAGTGGTATGTTGGGTTAACTATGTCTCATGTGCAAACATTTCGGGAACGTTATCATCTAACTATGGTCTGATACGGTCCTTAAAATTAGAAAAACATGAAAAGTTGCCCTCTCGGACACCTATTTCTCCACATCTGCGATGTGCTGATCTTGGACAGCATAGTAATTCCCTCCCAATCTTGACTTCTTGGGGCAAAAGTTGTCCCAAGTAAATTTGGAAGTTAACCCGCAGATCCAACTAGAATACTCAAGAGATGGGTTTGCCTCTGCTAGAATATCTCGACGAGTCCCAACATCTGATGATCCTAAACTATCTTGGCTACTACATAGCTCATTCTAAAATTATTGTAATAGTTAGATGTATTTGAAAATTTGAAATTAAAATTTAAAAATAATATAAAATACGTGCTCGTATAATCTTGCAGGCCATATCTGCAACTAGAGAGTAGTGTATCCAAGTTCGATATCATGATAGAAAAAATATTATGACTCCTGATCTCCTTGTTCATCTCTGACATGAGCTTCCTCTTCGGATCGGTATGCTCTCTAAGACCGCAACATATATTAAGAGAAGAGTATATTCAAAAGTTAACCTCAAATGGTAAATAGTGCTAATTTAACTATTATGACAAAATTCTTTAATCAAACCTTCTACTTAGTGCCATCATACTACCCAATAAGAGATGCTCCCTCAAACTCAGGCTTCTCTGTATACCTTATTTGAGTGAATGACAAGATAGCCATTAATCTCATCTAATGATTCATGTGCTCATCGATATTCTAGAACACAATCTGAAATGTAAAGTAAAGAGATTACATCCTAGACAAGATGTCAATGCTTGAATAAGTTGGAGCCAAGAGTGGCACCTCTTATGTAGGTGCCTTATCGGGTAGTACCTGTTAAATTATGGAAAAAGAGTGTTGGTTATGGGAGGACTAAAGAATATGATGTGTTATTCGAGAGACAAACAAAGGTGGTAGCAATGGGACTACCAGATTGGGCACTTGGGGGAGTACAGGTGTAAGCAAGGAATCCATTCATATTGGAGAGTCAGAAGCATGAGAATGCGGAGACTTGATAATTGGTCCATAAGAAGGAGACATTGGCAGAAGTCCACTTCTTTTGAATTGGAAGAATCACTTGTTGTGCACAAGCTTGATGATCAACATTAGAGTAAACTTCAAAACTTAAGCGAAACTGCAGAGATAGCAGACTCAATGGTGGGAGCAATCTGAGTTTGTGTGGGAGCAAAAGTCGGAAAAGCTTAACCTGATGGCTGATGCACTGAGTCGGGAAGCGCTGAAGAAGCCCTAGTGGCAATGTTTTCCTTTGTTGACAGGAATATGGGATAATTCTCAAACTCAAGTCAAAGGCTTTTGGTGAGGAAGGATCCTTTTAAATTAGCAATTGGGCACCAACCTTTGATGATTCTTGAAGTATCAAAGAATGAGAGATGTCCAACAAAATTAAAGATCTCTAGAATGGCTCAAGAGATGCTGAATGGAACAAGGGAAAGCCAAGAGAAGTTTGACCAAATAATGAACAAGTTAGTTGGTGGATCGAGGCGAGCACCAAAGTTCAATGACGGAGAAAAATGGCTTCTCAAGTTTATGCCTTAGATTTGGGAGAAGACTAGTGATAAGAGAGTTCATCAAGGGCTAAAGTCGGAATATGAAGACCCATTCAAAGTGATTCAGAAAGGTTGGAAAAGGTGTCTACACAAGTTATCAAAAGCCATATTGATAAAATGATGGGCAAGAAACTCTCGATCAGACTGGTTTTCCATTGCTGTTCAGAAACAGTTAAAAGTAGAGGTGATTCAAGAAAAATGGGAAAGGAAATATATTTTTCTATCAGGTGGAACTGATGGGAGATTTCTTAAAGGAAAAAAACTTGGAAAAAGGCACTTCACTTTGACAAATTTGAGAAGAGTTCTCACCGACTTGGGCATCGGGATCTTCTGGTGGGATGGTTTATCACAACCCTAAAGTCGAATTGGATCTAACTTGAACTAGTTACTTGATTGAGGGCCAGGTTGGAGAAATTCGAATTAGTTTAGATGTGATCTAGATAAATGTGAGGACTGACCTGTGCTCATTAGCTAGTAGTAAGTTCATAGTCGAACCACATAGACTGAGCTCATGCATGTTCGTAACTAGACAACTTGAGGATTAAAATGATTGAAATTATGGGGGGGTTTTGATTGAAAAAAATCTGATCTAAACACAAAGTAAATATGTCGGTGGGATAAGCATGTAATTCAAGTTGTTTAACTTGTGCAATTGTTGATCATTGATGATAAAGATAAAATTTTATTTATGAGTTGATCCAATAATGTTTATGAACTTATCATCATGTGACTAATCATATACAACTACTCATAATCTAAATTCATCATACTCTTTAGCTAATGGTATGAATCTTATATGTCTAATATTCTTTAGTAGGTTGTCAGCCTAGCAACAAGACATACGTAGTTGAACTACTGTGTTAGGGAATTCAATCTAAGTTATTTAGCTCATGGAGAACTTAGAATATGTTTAATTTATATGCTCTTGTTAAATTGATATTGGTTCACGCCTTCACAGTTAAATAAGCACCCAAAGTTTATGCAACAACGCACTACACTCATTAGAGTTTGTCATTTAATAACACAATCATTCAGTTAAGTGCAGTAAATATATCATCATAAACATAATTTAAAAGTATAAATTATCTCAAAATAATCATCATAAGTTTACAGCACCTGAACTACATAACAGATTTAGTCACTAAGGGTCATAGAAGTAGACATAAGAAAAGACGTAAGAACAACCCTTACAATATGACTAGTCTATTTTAGGATGAAATCCCTTTCTGCTCTCCACTGCTCCCTTGATGATTGTCGTGTTGTGGACTAGAACTGCACCTGTCTAAGCACTTCCTCGCGTAGGCACTCACACAAAGCACACTTGTACCCGTAGGCACGCACACCTTTGAAGTTCTTTTGAACTCCCTTTAAATAGGCAAGAAGTAGCTTAGTTCAATCCACGAATCTGTTCTATCTCTAATGATATCAAAATCAGATTAAGAGTCAAATAAGGAAGCATTATGTCCACCGATCTTGATTGTCCAGCTGACAAGAATCTATTTCAAATTAGGCATTGACCCGTCTTAGAAAATTATATAAACTTCTCTGATCTTTCTATAGTCGCTTGAAACATGTGAATTTGACTTTTGATGTGAAAGTTATGGCTCTCGCAAGTTTCTAAGTTATGTTGACTCAGGATTTAGAAACTTCCATTTAGCGCGCGCGCGTGTCATTTTAAGTGTTGCGCGCGGTCAATGACCACGCCATCATCTTTTTTTTTTCGTGACACGCTTCAGTCCGTCCCGTGCGAAGCAGTTAACCACAATGTGCGGCTCGTGCACTCGGCAAACCACTCACTGTCATCTGTCCGATTTTCTTATTTTATCTAAACTTTGCTCAAAAGCTGCCCTTTTTAGCATGTTTTGTATTAAGACTTAAAATTAGTCTGAAATACAAAAACTAGCTAAAACCATTAAATAACACTCAAGAACGTTCCAGAATTATGTGAGCTAAGTACAAATGGGACAGAATAATTTGGTCTCATCACAACTCAAACCTCAGCGAAGCTTTTGAATTTTATAACCGAGTTTGGTCTTGAAAACTCAAACCTTAAGTTTGAATTAAGACAATTCAAACCTCATTTGAGCCAAATTTTTAAGATGTGTGACCAAATTGGGTCCTAAATTCTCAAAAATAACCTAATAAGTGTGTTTGTGAGTTTTTAAATCCTAAGCTATGACTTAGAACAACTCAAACCCCATTTGGGTCGTGACGTTTGAGATGTATGACCAACTTTGATGCTAAAAGCTTAAATAGTAACCTAAAAACTAGATTTGTAGGTTTTAAATCTTAATTTATGCCTTTTAGATTTTATAAATGTGTCAAATTGGAAGTTGCTCTGCAGAGGTGCTTGTTTAAGTGTTGGTCATTATTACTTTTCTTGTCATTAATACTTTTCTAAATGTGCCAAATCGTATGATGTTACTGTCTAAAACTTTTGAGACCGTATTGGTTATAAATTTTAGGGAAAAACACAAAAAAGGGTCCCGAACTATCCTCACCTCCCCATTTATGGTCCGAACTATTAAAATTGACAAATTAAGTGCACAAATGCACAATTCCATTAAATCCAGTAACCCCATTAATTCCCACCCACCACTGTTGCTATCTGTTAAGATCTTTATTATATTTCAATCAAAAATCTCAATGGGAACTGGCAGACCTTGTGTCGCTGGTGGTACTGCTTCGCATTGCTGAGATACGCTGCGAAGCCCTTTGTCTGGCACCCTGGCGCGTTCATTGACTCACCACCGCCAAGCCCTCAGTGGTGGTAGAGACGGCTGACGAAATCATCATCCTGCACAGAGAAGTAAGTCCGCCGCCCCAAGTTGCCCGAGTCTTGTCCCCGGCTCACCACCCACCGCTTTCTCCTTAGAAAGAAGCTAGGGTTTGTAGAGGTGTAAAACGCTGCGTTTTGGTAGTGCAAGGGTGTGTAGGAGAAGGCGTTAGAGTTCGGAGAGCTCCAGAACGTTGCATTTTGGTGGGCGTAGTCCAGAGGCAGAGCGAAGTGGTGGCTCTGGGGATCGCCATTGCTAGCGTTGGTGTTAAAAATCTACACGTCGTGGTGAGAGGCCACAACTGGTGGGTCGTGGCCGGAGCTGGTGATGGTCATCGGAGACGGGATTTGCCACAACTCGTACTCCAACATTTTTTAAGCTCGCTTCGATTCTAGTACAAATGATGAAGTCCAGTTACTCAAAGAAGAAAAATAACATCGTCATCATTCAGGTTTTTCGTTATAGTATAATAAAGTATGAGTTGACTGTTAGTGACGGAGGGATAACAGAGGTTAACGGTGGTGGGTGGGAATTAACGGGGTTACTGTATTGAACGGAATTGTGCATTTGTGCATCTTATTTGTCAATTTTAATAGTTCGGACCATAAGTGGGGAGGTGAGGATAGTTCAAATCCCCTTTTAGGATTTCCCCCTAAATTTTATGGTTATAAAAGAAATATTTTTTCAAGCAACCAGAACAGTACAAAGAATGACCTTTTAAAACAGATGTGAAAATTTTTGTTTAGTCTCTATAATTAGAATCTAAATTAATTAATAATATAAAATAATTATATTAGATAGTTAGGTAAGGGATCACTCTTCAAACCTGTATTTATTCTGATTGTGATAACACCCAGAACTCAACTTGACAAAAGGACAAATTTCGTCACTTCTGAATTGTAATCTAACAGCTCAAAATGCAATGCCTTGTAGAATGGTGATCCGTACTCCTGAATTCATGTAAATGAGCGTTGTGCGGTAAGGGTTTTTTTTTGTTTTGTTTTTGTGACGGGGGACGCATATTCTCTTCACTGTAATAGTGAGTCATATTCACTATGGATCATTTTACACGCATCTTTAGCGTATCTATGCGTATATATGATACTAATTTAAAATTGATAGGCCAACACGTTGTTGATTAGTCGCGAGTAAGTTGTTGAGGGAGATTGTTATAAAAATGTTGAACATGGAGTCACCTTATTATTTCCTTTCCGTGTATGACTTATACCAGACATAATTAAATATTGACCTAAAACAAACAAACGACGCCTACAAACAGTAGAAACTAGTTCATGACCTGTAAGTTGACACTCTGCATTCCGAGTTTGAAATTTGAAAGGATTATCGAACCTTAATGATTTGTTTGGTCGTGGACAAATGGGGGAGAAAGAAAAATGAAAGGGTAAATATATTTAATTAGAAGTGGAAAATGATGAAGCAATGTACTAAAATACTTTTTAATTTAAGGGGAAAAACTCAAAAGATGCACTGAAGTATCAACGTTTATCCAATTGCGGTCAGAACTACCACGATTTTTTTAAAAAAAGTGCGATGAAAAAAAAATAAGACTGATTTTCTAAAATAAAATTCACTATTACATTCTAAAACTAATATTATTATAAGACTTAGATTTGTGTGTGAACATTACGTCGTTTGGCTATCAAAAGACGTCATTTTCTTTGTGTGCGCCAAAAGATATAGTTTATTTTGATAACCAAACTATGTAATTTTCGCACAAAAATCTAAGTCTTATAATAATATTAGTTTAGGAATATAATGATAAATTTTATTTTAAAAAATCAGTTCAATTTTTTTTCATCGCACATTTTTTAAAAATCATTATAGTTCTGACTGCAATTAGATAAGTGATGATAATTCTGATACGATTTTGAGTTTTATCCCTATTTTTTATTGAGCAGCCACCAATCAGTCAACAAATAGATATGAAAATTGAACCTAATTGGTTACTTCTATGTGTGTTTTATGAATAAGACATCCGCGTTTTGATCATCATGGCGAGTCCCCACTTTCCCATTTGACCCGTTTCCCTTTCGCTCCCGCCATTCTTGATCCTGCCAAGCATTCATTCAATCGCTCCCCTTTTGACCACGACGACAACATCACAACAACAACAACTCCTCAAAGCCTACCCCCAACTCTCTCTCTCTCTCTCTCTCTCTCTCTCTCTCTCTCTCTCTCTCTCGCCTTTTTCAAAAATACAGCTCCATTGAAGGTTGGGGTGATCAGCGCAGTTGGACCTGTAATTTGTGTTCGTGAATTTGGAGACGTAGATGCTGCTGGAAGGCCACATCGCGAAGAAATTGAAGGCTGTGCCGAACATGAATTGTCTGTTCAAGTGCTCAGCTTGCTTGTCTCCAACAACGGACGTCGTTCTTGTTGATAAAGCGACCTTCGGCAACTTGAGTATGAAGCTTAGGGGTGCACTTTTTACGGTTTTCTGTTTTTGTCGTCTTTTTTGGTTTAGTATGATTGGTTGGGGTAGAGATGAAGATTGAATTGAAATAGATGGTTTGACTTTTTTTTGTCGTGTGTTTGGCGATCCCAGGTGAGAAAAATCCACAGGGTTTTCCTGTGTTTTCATACAATGAGCTTGAAGTGGCCACCAATGGATTCAGCGCTTCAAGGAAGATCGGACAAGGTGCTTTTGGGTCTGTGTACAAGGTATATGATGAAATGATTGTTTGAAAGACGAGCGTTAGAGTAGAGTTTCTTTGGAATTCAGGATGGATTTTGATGTTGAATTCTGTGGGTGATCATGTGAAAATCAGGGAGAGCTTAAAGATGGATCGATGGTGGCCGTCAAGGTCTTATCGGTGGAGCTCGATTCGTTGAGAGGGGAGCGAGAGTTTATAGCTGAGGTAGCTGCATTATCAGATATTAAACATGAGAACCTTGTTCCTCTTAGAGGATGCTGTATTGAAGGAGCTAAGAGATTGCTGGTATATGAATATATGGAAAACAACAGCCTAGCTCTCACATTACTAGGTAATTCCTGTGTTTTTAAGAATGTCACTGAGAACAAAGAAAGTTCTTTCCCCCCCGAAGCTCACTCAGTTCTCTCCTTTTGCATTTTGTCAACAGGGCCTGAGAGTAATCGGAAAAAATTTGGCTGGGAAGCTAGGAGAGATATCTCATTAGGCATAGCTCGAGGAATAGCCTACCTTCATGAGGAGGTTCAACCCTACGTTGTGCATCGAGATATCAAGTCTAGCAATATACTTCTTGATCAAAACTTCATTCCTAAAGTTGCAGATTTTGGTCTATCAAAGCTATTTCGAAACAATATTTCACATATCAGTACCCATGTCGCTGGCACACTGTAAGTGCAAACGTGAGTTTGTTAGTTTTGCTTTTGGATACTGTTTTATGCTTCCATTTTTTAAATTTATTAAGTTTAATCACTTGAAACTGATTAACTGATGGTTTTTTCTTTTGACCAATTGCCTTGAAGAGGTTATCTTGCTCCGGAGTATGCATTCAGTGGACACTTGACGCGAAAATCTGATATTTATGGTTTCGGAGTTCTTTTGTTAGAGATCTTTAGCGGGGAGCCAATCGTCAGCTTTGATTTGGAACATGGAGAACATTATCTAGTTCAAAAGGTAGCCGATTTCAGTCATCATATGAACTCCATCCACCCATTATTCTGTTCTCACATATGTACCAGATGATTTATGATTGATACCAGCTCTACAATTAAAGCTTAGTATCCTCTTAACAGGGCTTACTTCTTGATATTGCAGGCATGGGAAATGCTTAAATCTGATAGACTCGTGCAGCTAGTGGACCCAACGCTAAACCATGCCTTCAACGATGAGGAAGCCACTCGCTACTTGAAGGTTGGGCTTCTTTGTGTGCAACAGACAGCCAGCATGCGCCCACAAATGTCCACCGCAGTTAAAATGATGACAAATGAAATCAGCTTGGAAGATGTAAAAATAACTAAACCTGGGCACGTTGCAAATATCCTGGACATAAAAGTCGGCAAGAAGCCTGATTCACATACCTTCTCTTCCTCCAAAGCATCAACCAGCTCCACCTCCTATAGTAACCACAGTACATATTTCTGACTTAAGCTTGGCTCATTAATCCTTTTTTTTTCTGCTTTTATGTGGTATGCGCTTCTTAGGTCTTCTTAATTCCGATTTTTTACTTTCTGATATCTGAGCTTTACCCATAGAAATCTCATGCAAATACCAGGTTCAAATGTTCATTTATGTAGAGGTATGTCAATGTGTAATACAATCTGTAGTATGAGCAATTGAAGACAAATATTCTACTGATCCACACAGAATTTATATTGCATATAACTCAAAATTAAACATGTATATTTACTGCACACACACTCTGAATTATTACGTACATATGAACATACATATCTGATACACACAGAATACGCAAACACATGAGTGGGCACATTCAGAAAAATATTAGACTCAACTTCTGCTGAAACCAGTAAGTGCCTGACAATTTTCACTGATGATGTTCCATTCGTCATCCAGACAATAAAACTGACATAGAGCATTCGCATCCGTGAGCCAGTTAGATGCTGGCGCTATGTTGTGGCTACTGTTGCTGGTTGACAATATTTCTTCTTTCTCATTTTTCTGGTCTCTTGATGCACTGTGTATCTTCTTTATTGGCCAAGGCATGAAACTGCAATCATCATGGAGATGATCCTCCGCAAATTTTCTCTTGAGGTTTGGACTAAGCATAGCATTGTTTATTTCTTCATGTGTTAAGCTTGAGGTCATGCTGCAAATGTCATCTTGGGAAGTTGCAGTGATGCTATTTAAAAGAGGCCAGCCAACAAGGTTATGGTTGGTGTCTGTGAGGAAGTCTTGCATCTCACTTTTCCTCGTATTGAAGGAGCTTGCTGATGCTGATCTATCGTTGGCAGTTAAACCATTCGGATCATCCCAGACATTCCTTGAGTTGCTGCCCCTCTGCCGAACTCGACAGAGCACCCAGTCATCCAACTGCAACAATAACCAAACAAATACAAAAACCAGGTCAGTCCACAAACCCGCAGTAGCAGTAAAATCCTTACCTGGTCCAAAAATGTAGATTCGATCTCTTGTTTTACTAAAATCATACCCTCATAGATGACCCTTTTCGTTTATGTGATCCCCACTTAGATATACTGTCGATCAGCCTATATTCATTCATGATCCAATCTGTCTTAGACCCTGTTGGTGGCCTCCCCACATAAAACACTAGCCCTTTTTTTACTCCGATTGTCTCCACTCCACCGCATGAGCTAGCAGCGTTGTTTCTCATTATTGGCTTATCAGTCCCGGTGGCCTTCCAGTAGCCTGATGCTGCAGCCCTGTTTGGCCTCGCCCCATTCGGATACTTCCTGTCCCTAGGCGAGAAGAAGAACCACTCATTCTCCCCAAACAAGGCCTTACCTATTGGGTATATAGAGTAGATCATGTCAAGAAACACTAACTTCTAAAAACATGTGTCTGAACAAACATTAAAACTTACTTGGTAAGTCCCATGGGTTGAACATGTAAAGATCTATGTCAGCTATGATGCAGCCAGGAACAGGTCTGGAATTAACTTTGTTCTGAAGGTAGTGTACGATGAGCTCCTCATCCGAGGGATGAAATCTAAAGCCAGGTGGGAGTTGAATAGGCAAATGTGTCGATTTTTCATCCATTTCTAGATGATGGGGTGAGGAGCTATGGTTGTTTTTCGTAATGAAAGAGCACAAAATCAAAGCTTAGGAAATAACAATAAGCTTATGAACTCAAGATGCTGCTTTGCTGTCTAGGTTTCATCCAACACTTGAAGAACGCTAGGCAGAAATGGCTATTTGTATAGGATCAAGATGATGATGTAGATTCCAAAAAGAAAAATTGCCATTAATTTGTTATCAATATATTTATTGATATAATTAATTGGTTTGTAAATTTAACTCGTCTTTGAAGGTTTTGCTGGTTCGAAATTTTCAACTAGTCATTTTTTAATATATATATATGAAACTGACATGCAAAAATATGCCTTAGTTTGGTCTGTATGCTCTTGTTTTCAGCTCCATAGAAGAATCACTATTGTTAATTACGATGTTATAGCTGACAGTAAAGAATATTTTTACTGACCTTGGAATTTTAGTGACTGGATTCATTCTTCAAATTAAGGTGGTCTTGTCGGGCTCTTATGAAAATAATCTAATCCCCATAATTGGCATGAGGTTTAGTAGTCATGCTCTTAAATGAAATTCATGATCTTGTAAATTTAAACGAGATTTGCATGAAATTTGAATTAATATCATTTCATTCACGTGGGTCTATAGATATTTTATTTTATTTTATTTGAATTCAATTATAGATAAAAATATGGATAACGAGGATCAACTGAAAACTTTCAAAATTAGTAAAAATTGTCACGTGTCTCACAGAATCAAAGCTTAGGAAATATCTATTATTGTGTTCGTTCATGATCATGCATGGCTAAATTCCCTTGTACAGTTCATATTAGTTAACATGTGACTTTAAATTGTGAGATTGAATTATTAATAACATTCATGTTTGCACGTGTATCTGTTGAGCTTATTATTATGAATTAATGCATTGTTGCGTGATTTCTATAACTAGCTTGGTTAGTAGGGCTTAGGCCAAATAATTAGCAACAATAGAAAGTAAACATTATATTTTGCATATTTATAGACAAATAGAATCTAAAAATGCTTGAGCTATACCGCCTAGAATTAACTCTCTATCATTAATCCAAACTTGCCCAGAAAGACATTTCTAGATAAACTATGTCTAGAGTAACTCTGATTTATGCTTTGCTTTAGGATGGAAACATCATCATTCAAAAAAGTAAAATAGAAATATCAAATTAGTTTATTTAGAGACCCTACTTCTTGTTTAATACATCTAAATAAAACTTTTTATGAAAGAAATTATAAAAACAAAAATAAAAAAATAAATTAACTTGGAAAAGTAAATAATTGTACAACAATAACACATAAATGCATTATATGGCATGAATCTGTAGCGTCTCTTTCTCTGTGGAATATGTGTTTTCTTTACTATAAATATTTGTCACAAATAATTGTACAACAATAACACACATGATTAGTTACAATGAAGACACAATATAAAAGAGTAAAACAAAAAACTCCCTCAAATCAAATATTGTAACCATCCAAATTGGATCATCACTCAATTGATGCTATGTGAATAAGAAAAAGACATAATATTCAATAATTGAATAGAATATGCAATATAATATTGAAGAAGTACATGAAAACCATGTTACAATATATCATACACTCATAACGCTCTATCAAGTATTGGAACAATAATAATACAATATAATCTTTTGTGAATCTAAAACATAAGCATATTGAGAAGCCGATAAAACAGTAACAACACAAATCCACAATTGCTATTAAAATAAGACTTTTTTTGACAAACAATTTGACCATCAACACGGCCAGAAATGTATCGAAAACCAAATTTTTGGTCACTTTCCTTCGAATTTTTGGTCAAAATCTATCTGCCAAAACTGCTTCCCCGACAAAATATTTCGGCGAGATTCCGGCCACTTTATGGCCTCTTT
This sequence comes from Kalanchoe fedtschenkoi, assembly GCA_002312845.1. Lineage (NCBI taxonomy): Eukaryota > Viridiplantae > Streptophyta > Magnoliopsida > Saxifragales > Crassulaceae > Kalanchoe > Kalanchoe fedtschenkoi. Next base: position 71,209 of record NQLW01000085.1, read on the forward strand.
TTTAGGCCACTTTAAATTCGGTTCTTGGCAACTGAAGGGTTTGGTATTTTACATCCAAGTTCCAGCCTCCTCACGGCAAAAAAGAATTTCGATCCAGCTCCGACTAATTAACGGTCATTCATCGACAAACTGTTTGTCGCAGTTTTTTTGTGTCCAATTTTCTGGCAAACTTTCGTGCCTGTTTTGGCCACTACTTAAATTATTTTAATTTTTTTTGAAATATATTTCATAAATTTATTTTCCTGCTATACCATCCGCTCATTAAATAAACGCAGTGAGTCAATAAAATAAATATAGTACATAAAATAATTTTAAAATATGGAAATATATTTTACAAGAAAGTAGTTGCATTATACAGATTCGCCACTCAGGGTAAACAATACATCCAATATTAAGTAACATAAAACTTGATGACAATCAAATACATACATCAATTGTATATTGAAGGAATACATGTACAAACTTGCTAATTTTATAAGCTTCTGATTTTGTAAGCAAGATACAGCGAGGATATAAAGCTTCTGAATAATCTTGTCGCGCACAACTTTTTATTCGGACCTCGTCAAATTGTTCAACATGCAATATTTACCAAGTTGAACAAAGAGAGTGATGATGTTCTTCAAAACGCTAATTAATCTTAAGAAGTTTATGAAGAAAATTTATTTCCAATAAATTATGCTCAAAAGCTATAAAATAAATATATGGCTCACAATTTTTTTAATTCAATATTTTCCTTACCTTTTCCTACCAAATCTTTTTCACATCAACTTATAAATTATTGGCGGTCAACAAGAAGCATAACAATTTACACACAAAATAGGTATGGAATATAAGTTCTAAACAAAAACTAACTCACAAAAATGAATAATATAGGACACACCTTATAATATTCTAATGTCAGTCCCCACTCATTCCATTTACCCCCATGACCATCATCTTCAAAAAACATAGTCTCACCATCAGATGCATTATAGTCATTTAAGCGTTTTTGCCCAATAATAAATTTCTATATGATTTATCCATCACTTGATTCTCAACATGACACTCCTTACTGACATGAGAGTTTTTTTTTACATCTTCGTGAATCATGTCCTTTTTTAAGTGTCTCATTGTCATTATGACAGTCCTCTCTCCCCTCATAGTGATTATTTAAGTTTCAGTATCTTTTGTCAGTAGTAACTTTCTTTGTGACTTATCTGCTACTGGATTCTCAACATATATGAGACTCTTTAGTGACCAGAGGTGGGATTCCATAAAAAACATTTTTCTTAACACCGTCAAGAAAATGTTGTTTATGAAAAAACGTTCTTAGGTCAACAAAGAGTATGCTGACGAGAATCCAGTAGCAGATAAATCACTAAAATATTAATTTCTAGGAAAAAGCACTAAAACTTAAATAACTGTTATGAAGGGAGTGAACTCTGCCACAATGAGACACTTAAAGAGGGGCACGATTAATGAAGATGTAAATGAAAAAAAAATCTCAAGTCACTTAGGACTGTCATGTTGAAAATGAGTTGGGAATGGCATCCCAAAGAAATTTATTATTTGACAGAGGTGCTAACTTAAATGACTATAAACACATCTGATAGTGAGACTATTTTTGAATATGATGGTCTAGGGGACATGTGAAAGGAGTTGGGACCTGCATTAAAATATTGTAAGGTGTGAAATATATAATTTATTTTTATCAATTTACTATTAGATAAGAATTTCATTCCACATATGTTATTTATGCATTAGTTTCACTTATTCTTATTGACCTCAACCAAATTATAATATGGTGAAAAAATGATTTTGGGGGAAATGGAAAGGAAAATATCTTGTAAACAATAATAATATGAGCCATATATTAATAAATCATTGTTGTTGCTTTAATAGTTTATGAGGATAGCTTGTTTGAAATAAGTTTCTTTATGAAGCTTATTTTGAAATATGGTTTGAGAAGGAGGAAAAACATGGGAGAAAGAAGGTCTTGCGCCGATTTTGATTTAATTTTTCCGGCCTTTTGAAACAGTCAGAAGAATGAGCACATTTCCAACCACGTTTTCAGAGAGTTTCGGCCGCTTTACAATTTCATCTGTGCATACGCACCAGAAATACACAAAGTGGCCTAAACCAAGCCCGAAATTTTGAGTAAATAACCACCAATTGTATTTTTGTTTTAACAAGCCAATTCTGAGCATACAAGCATTACAAAGATAGCCTCATTTCCAATTCTCCCAAATAATATTTTACACAGAACCACAAGCCAGCATTTGTATGAGTAAGCCATCATTCATCGGAAGAAATGGTGTACTTTTTTTACCCAAGACGAAGCTCCAAGGCATAAAAAGAGTCCTCATAAACAGAGGACAAGAAAATAAATTCGGCAAGTCAGGTGAAAATTAATCACCAACCAAGAGCAGCCATCAGTTCCTGTGCAGCCAATATGTCACACAAATTGGAAATCTGGGAGCATAAAGTGCACGAAGATAATACAAACAAAAAGAAAAAAGAGGGGTGTAATAGAAGTTTTTACTACAAAGATCAGCTAGCGAAAACATGAGCAAGTCTTTTTTATTGCCTTCTTCACCCAAAGCAGAGAGCTCCTTTCCAGATACTTAACTGATTCCTAACCACGCTCAAAACCTGTACAGACACACACATCTGAAGCCCATAAAACAAAAACTCAGCTCAGGACAAGCCACCAAATTTTGACCACCTAAACAGTGACTATTTCGGTTCAATGTATGCCATTCCCATTGCCATTACTATAGACCCTGTTAGCTAAGCCGTTTGAGTATTTTGCCTTATTTCCATTCTGGTAAAGCTTGGCTGCTGGATGTCCGTTGCTCGCTCCTTGCTTCTTTGCTGCGGTTTTGCTGCTTAAATGCCCGCAGTTATGCAAGACTGTGTTCAGCTGACCACTGGATGCCGCAATAAGCCCTGAGAAAACAATTTTAGTCATACTTTAGTAGGTGTCCAAATACCAATTTTAGTTATCACTGTGAAGCATACCTAGAAACAAAGGAGAGGGTTTTCCAGGTCTAGATTTGAATTCCGGATGAAACTGAACACCGACAAAATAAGGATGAGCGCTAATTTCTATGACCTGTGAACAATTCAGCAGTCATGAATGAATCAGAACTACAATGGCAGTCATCATTTTATTTTCTACATAAGGTAAGTGCATAATTCATCAGTAAGGACGTAATCTTTTAATGGGCTTACTTCCATGCGGCAACCAGTTTCGTCTTTTCCGACAAATGACAAACCAGAATTTTCAAATTGCTCTATCATTTCTGGGTTCACCTGCATATCATAATAATATCATTCAAAATACTGTTTCGATCACAGGTGTGTAGTAAACTTCAGTAATAATTTTTGTTCAGCTCACTTCGTATCGGTGTCTATGTCTTTCATCCACAGAGCTAATGTTGCCATACCTACAGGAAGAGAACAAACTTATAAACTAATTCGACTGACATTCGGTTCTGGGAAGAAATATCCACCCAATATGTACTTACAGTTTTGCAGCTTTGCAATCCCTGTTATTGAAGTAAGTTTTCCTTGAACCGAGTCGCATAGTTCCACCCATTTGAGTTTTAGAACCCTGTCACACGATACACAAACGTATGAAGAATATTGAGGATTGTATATTACGGGTCTCACACCTGGTGGCAAAAGTTCAATCAACTACCTCAGGCATGAATATGACACAAGGATTGGAAGTTCGAGTATCGAATTCTGTACTGTTGGCATCTTCCATCCCCAGAACGGATCTAGCATATTCTATGACTGCAATCTGCATTCCCAGACATATGCCAAGATATGGAACCTTGTTTTCTCGAGCATATTTAGCAGCAAGAATTTTCCCTTGCACACCTCTATCACCAAACCCTCCGGGGACTAGAACACCATCAGCACCCTGCAATTGAGACAATTTTGTAAGAGTTGAAGATACGACGAATAGGGGAACCTGGATCATGTATTACATTAATGGACAGTGTTCGAGTTGCACCTTCAAGATTTCCCAAGCAGATTTGTGTGCATCAGGGGCCTGCAAAGGGACTCAAATTGTTACTCTAACACAATATGCCTAAAGACTGAATCTTGAATCTCAAACTCAGAACCGGACACACGCATAAAGATTAGTCGAGTAGGTTACCTCCTGTGCAGTTGTGTCTTCAAGGTCACCAGCTGCAACCCACTCGACGACAAGCTTTCGATGGCAGGCAACAGCTGCATGGAGAAGAGCCTGCAAATAAGTGATCTTAGGTTATTAGATCAAGATCATCAGCGAAAAATGAAAACACAAGGACATTAATATTACTATCAATGGTCTACAATACCTTCAAAACAGATAGGTATGCATCTGAAAGACCTGTGTATTTTCCCACCATAGCGATTTTGACCTGCAAGGACGACATGGAGCACTTATTAGATGAAAACATATCAGCATCAGCACCAACAACGGCATGACATGTGAATTCATGACTCACAGGATTACACAGCATAGCCGAAAGTTCAGTCCTAGCAGTCCATTCCTCCAAATCAGGCTGACTTTTACTGTGTGAGTATCAGAGGAGTCAGTTTCACAAATAATTCATAAACCCTTTTTTTTTTACAAACAAGGAATACAATTGACCAACAGATAAAACAGAAGGAAAAAAAAAGTGCTGCAGTACATACCCATGAAGATTCAGTCTTTTTAAGATCGCTTCATGTGCCTTCTGGTCCTGTTATATGGAATGGGTAGGGATTAAATAAGTTACTAGGGAAGATCAAGCACTTGGATATGTCTGATTTACTTACTCTTAATAGTAAAGGAATGTGCCAGATGTTGGGAACATCATAAAGGGTGATGATGTTTTCAGCCTGGAAATAAAAGCTCAGGTCAGCGATTTTCTTTCTAGTAGCAAGTATGAATGGATTCATGGAAGGTGAGAAGTTCAACTTTTAGCAGTACCGGCACATGGCAAAACTGAGAAAGCTTTCCTTTAACATTTTCATCAAGAGCCTGTCAAATGAAAAATATGGGCAGGGTTGCCTCCATAAGTGGGATAAATATTTAAGGTGCAAACGCAATAGAAGCTTCATAAACACACTACCTTTGTGCTACGACATGCCAAAATATCCGGTGTCAATCCAAGTCCTCTAAGTCCCCGAACGCTATGCTGAGTGGGCTTTGTTTTCTGCACACACAATGTTATTTATGAAATATCTCGAAACTCATGAGGATGGGGGGAAAAAACTGTAAGTGAATTATTAACTGAGTGCAACAACTCAGTACATACCTGTTCCCCAACAACATTGAGAACTGGCACAAGACTGACATGAATCAAGCAAAAATTGCCAGAACCTGGGTAAAAGGGAGCATCTGGTCAAACATTGAATCACACTTTGGGAAAGAAAAGAACTTAGGGATACAAAAATCATACCAACACGGTACGAGAACTGGCCCAGGGCTTCAATGAAAGGCATGGATTCGATATCACCTGTGTATCATGTATTTTCCCTTTTATATGAATCAAATAAATAAACAAAAAGTGTTCAGTTGCCCATAAATCAAGCATAAGATGTACCTATGGTTCCACCCAACTCGATCACACAAACATCAGCTGGACCTTCTTTTCCATCAACTGGAATGACAGCCACGCGCTCAATCCACTCTTGGATAGCATCAGTAATATGCGGAACGACCTTGAGAAATCAGGTTGACATCAAGCAGTCAGCATGCACTACTTTTTAAAGATAAATTTCCACCAAACAGAAAGTATACGACATTACTAGAACCTGAACTGTCTTCCCAAGATAGTCTCCTCTTCTTTCCTTGTCGAGAACAGACTATTATCAATAAAAAACACTGGATTAAGAGAAATAGAAGGGCATAAAGAACAAATCCAGTTCTGATATATAAAGCATGATGGTACCTTGTATATCTTCCCAGTTGTAATGTTGTTGTCACGAGTTAGAGTAATGTCTAAAAACCTCTCATAGTTCCCGAGATCAAGATCCACCTACAAAGCAATCCAAAATAGTAAACTATAATGCACCGAAATGATGATGACCCGGAGGGAAAGTCAATAGAGTGTACCTCACCACCGTCATCTAACACATACACCTCCCCATGCTCAAAAGGTGACATAGTCCCGGCATCAGTGTTCAGGTAAGGATCTACAACAATAGAGCACAAAAATGGCCATTGAACACAGTTTGAAGTATATATTGAGATCATATCATTTCGCAAACAGTGTAAAGCCGTGAAATCGGAGCAAGTGGTCAAAACTACAAGGAGACAGAATTCGCATAAGGCCACCACATAATCCGGTAAAACAGTATACTATCTTTGTCAGCCATCAGACAATACATGTTGCTTAATTTTGAGGTACACAACAAAGCCGGTTCACTTTTTCCTTTCAGATGTAATACTATCAATCAAATCCAAGCCAGCAAAAAAATCATGAGCTTCAAATTCAGAGCAGCAAAAACATAAAAATGAGGCCAGTTGAGTTTTCATCAAGAAACACACCAATCTTTATAGATGTAACGCGAAGTCCGCAAGCTTTGAGCAACACCCCAATGCTGCTAGCAGTCACACCTTTGCCAAGCCCACTCACCACGCCTCCGGTCACCAACACATACTTCATTTTGTTCTCAACTTTTCCTCTCAGCCTCCAATCGAAACACAGTTGTCCTATAAAACAATGAACAATGCCCCCACAAAAGTAAAAAAAAAAATATCCCCACTACCAGCACTTCAAAATGGATAAGCATAGACAACACAACGACACAGATAAACCTAATTTATAGAAACAAAATTTGGATAAAATGCAAACATGCGGCATTATCATCAACGGAGAGACTAATGAAAAACCTTGTTCACAATGCAATGACGGAACTTACAACACGGCACCTAAGCCTTCCTTCCTCCTCTCAGATGCTACCTGTCACCCTTCCAACAAAATCTCACAAAAGCTCTTTGCTCTCTTGGAATGAACAATATCAAAATCACACCATTCAATGATGCCACCAACTTGGGGTTGTCCTGAAAATGATAGTGATTCAATCTTTAGGGCGAACTAACAACAACCCATCACCAAACATGTTCAAAGCAAAACCACAAGAAGAAGAAAAGGGAAGAGTGTAGTTTTCTTGTTAAATGGATAACATGTACTTGCTGCTGATGTCAACTGCTGATGAAATCAAAGGCCAAAACCCAAATCCTTAAACCCACTCCGCTCCCTTTCCCTCTCTCTCCCAATTCGATTTCAGTTCACAGGCGGCGTGGTGAGGCAAAGAGCAAAAACCCCTGCCGACTTTTATACACCTTTTTTTAATTCTCGTTTGTTGAATCAAAACTAAAGAGTGATTTTTCTTTCCTTTTTAATGGAAAAGTAATAAAAGTCTTTATGGTTTTAAAAATTATACTTTTTATTCCATTCATTCATTCGTAAGTAGTGATGACTTTGATTTTTTAGGTAAAATTTATCATTTTTATATGAAATATTTATATCGTGTTTTTGTCTTTTATATCTTAAATAATTTGTATTCACAATAAAAGAAAAAAAAGTGATATCATATTTCAAAAATTAAATTTGATATAACGTTTTAAAAAAACTTTTAAGAGTATGTTTGGTAAAGACACGGATCTGGTGCTGCACAGCGCTTTACTGCGAGCACAAAACGACGTCGTTTACAGCACAAAACGACGTCGTCACGTGTATTGTCATCCTAAACGGCGTCGTTTACAACACAAAATGACGTCGTTTTGTATTCACAGCAAAGCGATACGCAGCACCGGATCTTTGTCCATTCAGTAGCCGTACAGGTAGAAATAATAACAGAATAAATAATTATTTATTTTGATTGAATAAGTAATTCTAATTTTTAATGATAAATCTATTTTGTGAAATTATTAATATTTATTTTATTTGTAACCAAACACCTTAGAGCATTATAAATTATCATATCTCTTTTAATCTCGTCTATCAAATGTGGACTTACGGGTTTGGGACTTCTGTTTGTCGCTTTAAATTTTTTTTATAAATTTGCGGGTATAATTATTTTTATATATTTTTTAGCGGTGGTTAGGGGCCGCATATCCCTTCCGCTTTATAGTCAGGCCTATAATCATACTCATTGTGTATCAGCTCACACACAGCTCCAGTGTATTTAAGCGTAAATACTGTACCACCAAGGTACGAACCTAGGACCTTGAGGTTTTTAGCTAGACAACACTCTTAGCCACTTTGTTGGTTATTGACTAAATTATTTTTGTTAATTATTATGTAATTTATATTTTTGAAGGGAAAAAACTCCTAAAAGGTGTCCGAACTATCGTCATTTTCCCGCGTACGGTTTGAACTACCAAAATTGACAAATAGGGTATAAAAACTTTTTGGACTAATTTTTTGAAAAAAAAATTACAATTACATTCGTTAACTAATATTATTATATTTGTTCACTAAATTTACTTTGTTTCATCATCAAATCAAATGATATCACTTTTTACACGAAAAAGTTCATGTATTTATTACTAAATCGACTCTGTTACTATATAAATTTAATAAGATCAATTGTATTTCATGAATCAAACTGATGTGACATTTTAAATCAGTCAAAAAAAAATTGCTCTCTATTTGTCAGTTTTGAGAGTTCGGACCATAAATGAAAAAATTGCGATAATTTATGACCCATTTAGAATTATTTTTTTCCTTGAAAATGGTCATAATTATGTACATTTTAAGCCTTTTTACTGTCGTTTTCCAAAATTTAATGCCAAATTTAAATAATAATTATTAAAAGAATTGTATACTGTTTTCAATTTTAATTTTAGTACTAAAATTTTTAAAAAATTAGATAACAAATGAAGTTTTTCTTTAAGAATCTAATCTGAAATATCCAAGCCATCCTACAACAAGTTAAAATTTTGTCATCTTGAAATTTAATTACTAACTTAGATATTGACACGTATAAGATAATATTGTTATGACATCATCAATTTAACTGTATGATATTCAATAATAACATATTATTGATTCATTTTAAATTAATTAGTTGTGAGTGACTATGAAGTGGGTTGACTATTCCGCATTATGTGTTTAAATAGTTATAGAATTCATAATATATATTTTTAATTTTTAATAATTTATAAAAAATAATTTTTACCTTTTTAATTTGCTTGTTCAAATTAATTTTAAATTTACCTTCTGTTTTGTGCTTTTTCAAATTGTCTTTTCTCTAGTGCTGGGATTTTTTTTCTCTCCCTAATTTTGTATCCGTGGGAGTTAAATCTTTATGAGAGATTCCATTTCATGAAAAAATAAACGAGGCTTTAGATGATGAATGCAATGGTCTTGCCTATTGTTGTCGATTGTTCAAGGTTTGTAATAGGGTTGTCTATTTGTGTTTTTTAAGGTATGGTTTCAGATTCGATTAGGTTCCAATCCGTTTGCCTTAGAGAAAATTAAAGATAGAAAAAAGTGAAAAAATTAATTTCATGCGGATTTTTTTTTACTTTTTGCATTTGCTTTGGTCATTTAACTTTTTTTCTGATATTTCTTCTTATTTTTTCCTTCATATTTTTATCTAGTAAACTAAATATGAAATTACTTCCATTTTCTCTCACGTTTTCCTTTAACTACAATTTTTTTTCTTACACCATAATGGCCTTGGAGATGGGAGAATTAGCTTGTGTATGTTAGTTTTGGAGAGAGAGTCAGATAAATTTGTGTATGTTAATTTACGTGGAATTGATTATTCAACGAATATCAAATAACTTTCTTTAGGCCGTGTATTGGAACATAAACCATTTCATTCACACATGATACTCACATCAACAAACAATTATATAAATAAAATATAAAAAAATAGATCATATTTTAACGTGGTTCGATTAAGTTTACATATGTATCTTCATTGTTAATATATGACAAATTAAATCAAATGAAAATTTCATATTATCAAAATATGCTTTAGGTGGAATTGATTATTCAACGAATATCAGATAACTTTCTTTAGGCCGTGTATTGGAACATAAACCATTTCATTCACACATGATACTCACATCAACAAACAATTATATAAATAAAAAATAAAAAATAAAAAATTGATCATATTTTAACGTGGCTCGATTAAGCTTACATATGTATCTTCATTGTTAATATATGACAAATTAAATCAAATGAAAATTTCATATTATCAAAATATGAATTTATTAACCTATTAAAATAGCTACTCCAAGAAAGTTCATATTATAATCAACCTTCTAAATAGCTACTACATTTTACAAATCTAAAAAAAAAATTATGATTCCAAGTTCCAACAGTAAATAAGTAGTCTATATATTATCCTCAATGCATAAGGCACTTCTATTATTAAAAATATCTAATACAAATGAATTGGAATGTTAGCAATGTTATAACCAAACTTTATATTACATGAAATCAATGACGGTTCCGAGAAATTCTTTTGTTTTTTTTTGGATAGACAAAATTATATTATCAAAATTTTAGATTGAATTCAGTACGATAAAATTTAAAATTTAGTCAAAATTATTAATATATATTCTTTTTATCATAGATAGAGATATTTTAGATGAGATCTAGAAATTTATTTATTTTACCTACATCATTTGTTACAAACTAGAACTAGACTGCCACTTCTCACAATCTACTGTAATATAATGGAAATAATGTCAACTTGAATTAAAATAATTATGTTGAATATTTATCATTTAATTTAATATAAGTAATAAGATAACAAGGATTTTCTGAGATATATGTTTATATTATGTATACTACTATGTCGACATGATAGAAAATTAGAGATATAATAATAACAAAAAATTTCAAAAGGGGCCTGAAACTATCCGTACTTACCTAATTGCAGTTCGAATTATCACAATTTTCAAAAAATGTGCAATGAAAAAAAATTTGGATTGATTTCGGTTAATGCTAAAGATTAATTTTTTTGTTCTTTTAAATATAATTAATCTTATTAAATTTGTTGAGGATTATGGATGATTATTGAGTATGAAAAGACGTCATTTTGTTTATGTGTGAAAAATAATATTATTTATTTTGATAGCTAAACAAAATAATTTTTACACACAAATCTAAGTCTTGTGATATTATTAGTTTATGAGTATACTGGTAAATTTTATTTTAAAAAATCAATCTAATTTTTTTTTCATCGCATCCTTTTTGGAAATCATAGTAGTTCGAACCGCAATTTGGTAAGTGTTAGTAGTTCAGAATCTCTTTTGGTATTTTCCCTAATAATAAATATGAGGGGTAAGTTAGTAATTACAATAACATATCTTTTGTTTAAATTTATGTTTATGTGCGTTTAACATACCACTTTCAACTGATAAAGAAAATCTGCTCTCTGCTCAAACTAAAAGATAATTTTAATAATTAAAAGTAGATTCATTTTCATAATTTTGAAAACTAAATTTATTATAACAAGCAAAATCTCTGTGCTAAAATAAAAGAAAATTGTCATAAAAAAATCATCACTCTAAATATTCTCGTGATACTGAAAATAAAATAATTATAATAAACAGAAATTTTTTTCTAATTGATTGGTGACGTTTTTTGCAGAAAAAAATTAAATATATTTCTTGATGTTAACTTTATAACAGATAAATACAAAGTAAACAGAAGAGTAACCGAAAAAAACAAGAGGGCATGCCAAATTTAAGAAAAGATAAATGTAAATTTAGAAATTATATATTTTCTGTTTCCCATTCATAGTTGTGTTTTTTATATTTTCTATTTAAAATTTTATTTGCATCCTTTTTAGAAAAAAAATTATAAAATACGAAATGTAATGAAAGTTATAATCTTAGACTTACTTTATAAGAGAATTGGCAATCAGACTCTTAAATTTCTCTCTTTTGAGATGAGCTTAAAAAATCATATATTTCATGACTCATGAGAATGCTCCCTTATAATTTTTTTTTTAAAAAAATGTTGTAACCAGTCAATTAAAAAGTATAAACCAGAAAAATATGGCAAGGGAGAAATCAAACAAGAAGTAAACAAAAAAGGCAAAGATAAAAAAATCAAGTGGGAATACAAAGGTAAACAAATGCATAATTTAATTATATTTTTTTGATGAGGCCACATTTGGTAGTTGGTAATATGGCATGAGATCAAAGTGTATTTGTATTGAGATTAATAATTCCACCTAGTTTATAGAGATTATTAATTCTTATTTTAAAGAGTAAAATCTATATTACGGATTATTAATATTTATTATAACAGTGAATAAAATGTATTATGTCTGTCATATCTCATTGTTAACACATATTATTAAACGAGGGCTAATTGTTTTACTTAAGTTGCAACTGCGAATAAAACAAGTTATGTTTCACATACACAGTGTTTATCAGAATATGTATATATAGTGAATAAGGTGCATCTCATCTTGTAATAATTATATATAAATAAATAAATTGTATTTGAGACAAAAAGTTAAAAAATAAAGAATAATAGAAAATGTATCAGGTGTGATTTTCAGACTCATTATGCACTAAAATATAAATATTAATAAATTGTGAACTTCTCTGATTTTAGCAAATGCATTAGAGAATTCATAATTAGCCCAAGCAATTTAAAGAATATATCAAATGAAAACATGATTATTAACTTTCTTCAAAATACTATCTGCTTAAACAAATTATATGTTCAGGTAGCAGAGAATTACACCATTTTTACAAAACTTACATTGAGAAAATATTTGTCTAAACAGTTTGAATGGATAAGGAAGGTCCTTTCCCAAAAACAATTCAATATAAATCGTATATGATATAAGGAGTGGTGGTCAAGTGACAAAGTGTCTGTCCGTCGTCCGTAAGATCTCGGTTCAAAATCCTATATAAGTTGTTGAGTGCATGTGTGTATTTTATTTATATTTATCCTATCTAAAGTCAAAAAAATAAAAAAATAAAAATTTTAGATGTCATTGTATACGTTGCTTGGGTAGATAGAGATTTAAGAAAAAAACACCAAGATTGACAATTGGGCGCTTAATTACTACAAGTTACTAATGATACATCACAATGTGACCAAATTATAAATTAAAATTTACATAATTATGTCATTTAATAAATTTAAGTATTAAATCTTGTATGTAAATTTGAATGGTCCAATCAATAGTCAGATCATCTCTAGCTAATTTTTTGATGGTTGAATGATTTATTTTCATTATATAATCTATTTTTTAAACATTTTAATATATTATTCTCTTTTACTAGTTTTGATTTTAATAACTAAATATAAAAATATGGTTAAAATGTAAATTTATATTCAAATATATTTTATTTGTTCACATGCACATCACAAGAGATACAAAGAAATAAATATAAAATAAAAATAAGATTTAATTGAAGAAATAGGATGCGTAAAATATATTTATGATCATTTTAATAATTACATGAGATTTGATAACGATCCAAATGTCATTTTCACAACAAATGAATCAAACTTTTCAAATTATTATTTAGAAAAATAAATAAAAAATCGGTTCATTAAACACTTAACATGATAAACGACCACTTCTTAACATAACTCATAAGAGTAATGAAACAAATCACCTACCACATCGATCTTAAATTTCACATTTTTTTTGATAAATTTATGCTTTAGAACTTTCAATAAAAAATTGATAATTTTTTTTTTATGAAAAAAAAAACTAGAGCGTGACTGATGATCTGCATCAAATAGTGTTTGACAAATAATAGCATTAAAATAAATAACACGGGTGAACAGTAACGATTTTTTATTATCAAAATTGTAATATAATTTTTGAAAGAGTACGGCTTGATTGTCGAAATTCGAAATCTAGGTGTTGATGAGTCACTAAATGGGATGTCTTGACCGATCCTTTTACTTTCATGCGAAAAAACACTTGATTCATTTTGAACGTCGCAATTCTACGACCGACCGAAAATATCCGTTCCCACCTATTTGTGCGGAAAAGGATAAGGTTTTTACATGTCAAAAATTTGGGTACAGATGATGACTAGACCATGACAAAGTTTCTGTTTCTTTTTCGGTTTTGTCAATGGAAGTTAAACTTCCCAATCATATCACATGTACGCGTGGGGGGATCGACTACTTTTCATTACAAAATCCAAACCCATAATAATATACAAGAAATTTTTGGCGAGGCATTATTTGGATTATTGACACCGGCGACGTGTTGATCGGATAACATGACGCGTGATAATTCATCATTAATTTTGAATTATTTTTTTATTTTTAATAATTAATTAAAGTGTCACATGACGATTCTCCATTTATTTTGTTTGTGAACTGCGTCCACCCAAAAATTTATCAAGAAACAAAGTTAGTGCTGAACCATTACCCTGTTCAATTCGTTGTTCAACGGTTCATCTACGAGTCCATGGATGGCTGATACAGTTATTAGAATATAATCAGTGTCAACATTAAGCGACAGTAACACAGCGCTGCAAGGATAATATTGAATATTATTACTATTTGTTTTATTGGTTGAATTATGACGAAGGTGGTGGGTCTCTGTGGGGTCTTCATCTTATTTTACTTGATTGTGCGCAAAAAGCATCATCTAGCAGGCTTTTGGCATGCGTCACAAATTTAGGCCTTGATTTGCGGGGTGGCTTTAGGCTTGGACTGATTCAACTGGTGAGGGCTGCTGATGATGATGGAGGTGCACCATTTGCTCATCATCTTCACTACCATCCCCACTCATGCTCAAGCCGCCTGATCCCCATATATTCTCACCTATGCCTTCTTTCATGCTGTGAATGCTTGCCAGGGCGAAATCTGCAGCTCCTTGTGCAGCTCTCGAGCTCCCCACCTACACAACATAACAAACCAAACAAACCCATTTGCGCTAATCAAGGCGGCCAAGATCCATTTATTAGCTAGCAGAGAATCTGTTTAAGATGGATCCCATAATAAGAATTATTTTGAGGCCGACACTGGCTAGCTCATACCAGAACAGTGGACAGCCCTGCTTCTTTCCCACTCGCAATATTGCGGACACTATCATTGAAGAAAAGCTGTTTTATGATCAACCAATTAAAGTGACAATCTTAATTAGTGAGGGCCATGAATTTGTGGATGAGAGATGTGGGGATCAGGGTATATTACAATTCGATGGGCGTCGACATTAGCAATCTTGATAGCTGCTTTCATGGCTTCGGCTTACACAGATTTTGGCTGCCATCGTTGTAGGGGTTGAGGGTTTCAAAGCATATCACGCCTTCAAAGCAATCCTCAAGTCCCAGTTTCGTAAGCACTTTACCCACATGATCTTTATCCGCATTTGTGAATATCTGAGGACCGAAATGAAATTCCAGTTAATGACTGTACTTGAGAGCAAAATAAAATACTTAATAGAGTAGTTGTAAATTGTAATCCACCACCTTCTTGTAATAAATTGTAACAAGCTAGTACTTAATTAGTATTACAGTTGACATACTATTTTGCGTTGAGGCATAGAGAGCAATAGGTTTCTGAGGACCGGATCGGGCTTTAGTTTATGGTAGGGTAACCTCCCGTGAACATAGTAGGCATGGAATTCATCATCATCGAACTTGTAACCAAGAGCCTACGAATTTAATTTTGCAAGTGTTTATGTACTCGAAAACACTTTTGATTGAGTAGTAAAGAGACACCACATGCATCCACATGATGTATGCATAGTATGTGAACTAACTAATCAATTTGACCTTAAGACCGGCCATTGTAGTCCCATGTTGTCTGTACAAGTCCAGGCACATCTTTGCCACCTCACTCTCCTCATTCTGCAGTTGGTTCAACAAATACTCTGCACCATGCTTAAGTATCCATATCCTCAGACGTATGTGTTTTAAATTACTATGATGCCTTTACCTTGGATATTCAAGCGGCAAGCCAAATTGATGCCTAAACTCAAGGGGTAGAGCGTGTCGTCCATATCTAATCACAAGTAAAATTAATCTCGAACAAATTAGTGCGCCCATTCACATGAAGTTTTGGCCCCCCATGAAATGGATGGTTTGATTAATTGTCATAGAAACATAACAAATTCTTGACAAACGATTGACCAACTGCCGACAGGAGCAACATACCAAACAGCAAGCAGTCAAACTTGGCTCCATTGTCACACGCCTCTCTGGCCCCCATCTTCTCAAAAAACCTACTGCATCCTGCAAGCCAGACGTACGGACGTAAGTAAAACCCTAAAAATTAATCTGAGCTATAATAAAATTTCAAGGAAGAATATCTTTGAGACCTATCACCTAATGAACCCATGACGATGGACAAGCAATGCGAAATAATAATACCAGATGGAAGGGTTGAGAACTCATTGCCTAAACGCACATGGGATTTATAGAAATAGAATGGATTCTAAGGTCATATTGCATGGGATTATTTAAAAGTTGGATTTATATATAAGAATACACACACACTATCACTCGTACCATTAAACAAATTAAGAGTCCATTAATACGAATTCGATCGTTCCATCTCTAACGTACGATACGAACACTTGTCGCCCCCAAAGTCAGAGATGGTTGCTTTTGAATGAAGATTGTGGAGGTTGATTGGAGTTGCCAATACTAACATGTGTAGGTACAGTCACCATCCAATTTTATTTTGGTCCCATTTGGGAGGAGGGGGCCATGACATAAACCAACAACATATTCTGCTCATATTTACAGCATATACTTATCTCTGTGCCTTTCGACCTCCACATGAGGGAGGACCAGAAATCTGATACGAAATTTGTGTCTGGTCGGTTTGTATATATTATATGATAATTGGTACGCAGACTCTGACATTTATTACCGATTCCAGACACACGTCACATGTCTCATTCTTGGAAGCCAAATACGTACTACCTATACCTGGTTCCTTGGAACAAAACTTTTTGAATTGAAAGAAATGCATTGAATTGAAATATGAGATTTTTTTTTTCCTTTCAAAATTTGATTTTGTTTCAATTTCATTCTAATTTTGGTTTTAGTTTTATTTTACTCTATTTTTTTGAAGAATAAAGGCTCGCAACCACGATTTTGATAAAAGAAAATTATGGTTCATAGCTGCAGTTTTCTTTATCAAAATCATGTTGCGAACCGCAGATTTTAAAAAGCAAACCGAAATTGCGAACTGCGATTTAGTCATTGTGTTAAAACCGCGCTTCACAATTATGGTGTTCTATAAATAGTACAGAATAGAAGTAAAATATAAAAAAAGTGAAAGTGAAACAAAATCAAGCAAAAAAGGATATTTTTAAGAAAAAAAATTAAAATATGAAGTGTGCATTTGGAAATATGAAATGTTATGATATGTGAAATTTATTGATTTTTTTTACAAAGTGATCCTTTCTCAAAATTTATTTTTTTTTATTAGTCTTGCTGTTAATACGTATTCTGAAATGATCTAGTTGAGGTCAACCACGGTTTCAACAGTGTCTGGCTTAATTCCATATGCAGTCTCAAACGTGTCTGGACTTGCAGTTGATTGTGCAACCCATTTAGCGCACACGTGGTCAAACCGCCTTTTGAAAGCATGTCTGAATTAAGTCCAGTCGCCGTTTCAAACGGCGGTTGATATTTAACATCCAACCGCTCTTTGAACCCGCGGTTGGACTTAATCCAGACATACTTTGAAACGACGGTTCGACTAGATCTAAAACCCTGACACGTCTTTTCCCTTTCTCTATTCACATTTTGTCTGATTTACTTTATCGTATCCAAACCCTCCGCTCAAAATCAGCCATCATTTCATCCAAAATAACACATAAATTATTTCTATAGATAACTTTCATGGGAAGACAACTCATAAAATGATGGCTGAAATGATCAATTTGGAAACATAAATTTTGAAATTAAGGTAAATTTCAAAATTAGGGCTCACAAGGAGATTAAGGTTAATTGATTTGGAAAGAATCAATTTGGACGTAAAATTTTGTGAAATTAAGGTTTATTAATATGTTCTCCTAATTGAAATTAAGGCTCACTCTGAAATTAAAGCATGAAAATTAAAGTATTATACATGAAAGTCATTTAAAAAATATTTTTAACATTATTTGTAAATAGATGTAGAAGGTAAAAATGACAGTGTATCAATAAAAATTCACTGTAATTTTGTTTCCAAATTGAACCATCTGAAACTGTGTCTTGATTCAGTCACGTTGTGGTTTCAAAAGACGGTAGATTTTAAATTCACCCGTCTTTTGAAACCGTGATTGTCAACAGTTTGAGACCGCAGTTCCGCCACTTGTGCACTGATTGGGCTTAGGGATGACAATTCGACCGAACCGAATGTAACTGAATCGTCCCCGCCCCTGTCAACATAGATAATAATCGAGTTGA
Source organism: Kalanchoe fedtschenkoi (assembly GCA_002312845.1). Lineage (NCBI taxonomy): Eukaryota > Viridiplantae > Streptophyta > Magnoliopsida > Saxifragales > Crassulaceae > Kalanchoe > Kalanchoe fedtschenkoi. The sequence goes on from NQLW01000085.1 coordinate 89,549, forward strand.
TCACGCCCGTGGTTAAAATCCTAATTGAACCAAAAAAAAATGGACGGGTAGGTTAAGGATATCGTATTTTCCATATCCGACCCGAATCGACTTTAGTTAACCATCTATAAATCGATTTGACTGCCTCATAATAGTTATATAACTATTTAAATTAAAAAATATATTTAATTTTATAATACATATTTCTCTAATAGTTATTGAAATTTTTTAAATAAAATGGTCAATTTGTAATAATGATATAGTATTATGATTTATTGAATTAGCTTTATCAGATTATGCTTATTATATTTTGGTATGACTATTACTTTCCATCATCTACATTTGCTAACTTTCTTATCTAAGACAAAATTTCTTTGATAATAATAAAAAATCCCCGTCTCAAACTATGTGGCGTGTTTTCTTTGATTCTGTAATCGGATAAAGCGAATTATCTAAGTGAAACCATACACACATCAAAACATTCATTTCTGAAGCTACGCAATGAGTTTTATTTCATTTTGTCACCTGCCGAAGCGACGAAGTAGCTATTTTTTTATCATCGAATGAAAGCTTGGGCTGAAGTGGTGAATTGTCAAGTGTGATTGTTATGTCATCGGCCTTTATTTTTCTTATCCAAATCATAGACGATGATTTGCAGAAAGCAAAATCATAGACGTCATGTGAAATCTTGCTTGAAAAAAAAATCAAGTTGTAAGACAGTCATTTCTTGATATGAATAATAAGGATAAAGTAAAATCTCAAGCTTTTGATCAGCAAAGATACGTTTAGGGAGAAATTAGTTTCAATTATCATAGTTCTTGAATATCCTCTTTCAATTGTCGATCAAGTTGGGTTTAAGAACTACTCATTTTCTCTTTGGTCTTAAATAAGATGCAACAATGAATCAGTTATATATTAAGATGAAGTGCATGTCACTTGCTACTAATATCGCACTACTCCTGGTTTTAGGATGTGATGGCCCTCGACAAGGATTATTCTTCAGCAAGTTGGAGATAAGAAGCTTGTTATGAACTAATAACTTGTTGGCTGATCAGGACGACAAAATTATTGATAAAAACATGCTGGTACTGAGATATTAATTAGTATCATTGTCTTTTCAGAGATATAAAACTTAATTTAAGTATTTCCAAAACTTGTTATAAAGAAAAACTAAGCGAGTTAAGGCTCTTCACCTCCTTCATGGCCACTGGCAATGTTTTTGGTTTTTCATATGTGAAATCGACTGTTGATTAAATGATCAACCGTGGTTAAACCGAAACCCGACGTGGATGGGGATGGTTTTGATCTTCCCATACCCGAGCGGTTATGGCGCGTGTATGGTTTTAATATGTCTCGAGACGGATAGAGTATGCTATTACTACTAACCGGCCCGAACCCGCCTCGTTGTCATGCCTAATTGGGTTGCACAGTCAGCTGATCGTCCAACCGCCTTCTAAACATGATTTGATATCGCGACTGAAAATAAGCAAAATATAGTTTCAACGCGGTTGATCGACCATTACAGAAAACATTTTGACTGAATAGCCAATCGTAAAAATAAACTTCCAAAAAAGACTAAAGTTTATTTTATGTGGTCCACCCACGAGGTTCACAAAACTAGTACAATTTTCGAAACAAGAGTCGATGCCAGGAAAAAAAAAAAAAGCAAGGCTGAGATTCAAAATGCGTCCAATGGTTCGATAAATGGTCACAAGTTGTAGCATGGTCTGCTTCCGTCTCGGTAGTTACAATTTTACAATTCAAAAGCCAGCGTGGCATTGGGATCCATTCCATGGGTGACGTAAGCTCTTTTGTCATCTTCCAACTGCAAAACAAGTTACCAAACAAGTAACTACAAAACAAACTACCTCGGTACAAGATTCTCAACTGACCGACAACGTTACTCATCTACCTGCACTAGCTAAGCAGTAGCTAGATATAAATATATGTACAAGGAGCCGCTGTTACTCCTAATATTTAATCCTAGGGCATCCCCAGCCCCTTTTGAAAAATAAATTTAAAATAGATTTGTGTTTTAAATGTCTATCTCATCATTTATATAAATTTATTATCAGAAAATCTATTGTCACATTAAAACAAACTTACATGATATAAATTGATTTAAATAATAAATATAGTTAAAGACAATTATTTTAAACTTGATGTGTCGTGCAAAGCACACATAAATTTATTTTAAAGATAAAATAAATCTGACGCTTTTAAATTTAAAACATCATAGAAATTTTATTCTAATTTAACTAAAAAATCTAACAAACAAGAGACTATTACAGGATGTTTTTCAAAAGTGTTGTAGAAAGACCATCACACAGTAGATGACACTTCTAATTAAAAAGGATCGTGTATTGTTTTTTTAGGTGAACCGTCATGTAATCGAACCGATATTGTATCAAAAAACGCATAATATCCTCTCACGTTGAAATGAAACACTTTAAAATCTGACACGATAGTCTCTTATAAAATTTTAATAGAGGCCCACAGGCTAAAATATTGGAGTAACAAACACCCATTGATATGACTTATGACCTAAAACCCATCTTGAACCAGGAGATCAAATAAATATGTGCAAACAATGCGATTCATCATGTGGCAAGAATGGTCTGGCGACCAACAAGGTGTTGGTCTAGTGATTTTGGATGTTGTCTAACAGCCTCAAGATGCTGGGTTCAAATTTTGTTGGTACCGTATTTACGTTTAGATACGATGGAGGTACGTGTGAGTTGACCCGCAGTGAATATGAGCGTCACTATCAAGGTGGAAAGGATATGCGACCCCTGATCACCGCAAAAAAGAAAAAAACCTTTATAAAAATAAAAAGACCTGGCGACACCAAACAACAAAATCCATTATTCAGTTTTCATCTTTCCAGCCAGCCCTCCATCATTTCGATCTCTCGTGGCTGCAGTGTCGGCAGTTAGACTATTCAAATTGAATGTGATTAGGTCGGCTATAAATCAATCTTGTTCCTTATAATCACCCGTTCAACAATAAACACATCACATGCTTTGCTTGACCCTTTTTCCGGCCTCTCATTACTTGCCACGAGTATGGCACATTGAATTTTGGGTCAGTTCGATAAGAATTAATTCAAATCATTATATTTGGGTCTAGAGATCAACCCAACAATTTTTTTTAAAAATCTAAAATCCAACTCTAATATTTTGAACCTATCCAAATTAAATTTATTTGGGTTTTATTTTGGAAGGTAGTGAGAGGGCCGTTTATATTAAAATTATGATTTTAACATATATTATTTATGTGTACGAAAAATATAATCTAGCTTATATCACTTTAAAATGTGAGTTTGGACAGGCTTGTGGTCTACTTTTAGAAAAAATAATTTTTCTTTGTTGGCAAGATAAAGTTTCTGTTCAAATGAATAAGATGATATAAAATTGATGCTAAGAATTCAGCACATCTAACATTTTTTTTGAGACATCTTGAATTTTGTAATTTTGATCGTCATCATTTTTAGTTCATGAGTCAAAGACACCCTCAACTCTTTTATGCCTAATTATTTTCTCATTGATACACAATGATGCCTAGAATATGCCTTCTTAGAGGCTCATTACTCTCATTAATAAAAATTTGAGTGTTGTTCAGATTAGGGTGAAAAACCAGTGGCTTCACCAAACTCAAATATTACTCTTTTTCAAAAATTCAATTTTTTATTTCCCAAAACGATGAGCCTTTGTCAACAAATATTTTTTCACCTACAACACATTTATGGAATTTCAGTTCCACGAAAGACAATTCTTTTTTATCTGTTATAATTCATAACTTTGGTATAGTTGAATGTGATTGTTGTGAACTGCAAATACATATGTTTTGAGTTTTTTACATAATGAGTTTTTATACATTATAGAGTGGAAGTATTAAAATCTAAACAATTAGAGTATAATTGTTCAACTCATGCAAAATTTACTTAATGAACATTTAGAGTAATGATTTTCAAAATACTATTAAGTCTTAAAAGTTTCATGAAGGAAACTTATTTTCAATAAACTATTTACAGAAGGTGTAAAAGCAATATTAATGATTTATTAATAACAAATTTATGACTCACATTATTATATATATATATATATATATATATATATATAATTTTCTTTTCTATTTCCCCCCTAATCTTCTTCTCACCATATTATAAATTTGTTAAGGTAAACACGAATTCGTGAGACTTATGCATGAATAATAGATTTGAAAATACCATCATATCTAAGACTAAACTGATAAAATAAATTTTTTGAGGACATATCTTGCAATTTTCTAATGCCAGGCTCAACTCATTCCATATATCTCCAAGACCATCATTTTGAAAAATATCTAATCATCATATGTGTTCTTAGTCATTTAAATTAGCAATTTTTCTTGATAATAAATTTCTTTGTGATACCATTCTGAACTCATTCTTAATATGACACTCCTTAGTGTTTTGACATTTTTACATTTACATCTTCATCAACCACGCCTCTTTTTAAGTGACTCATTATCATAGTGGCAGTCCTCACTCCCCTCACAATGATTATTTGTACTTTAGTACTTTTTTCCACTAAAAACTTTCTCTATGATTTATCTGCTCAAGATGATTCTCATTAGCACACTCTTTGTTAACCTGAGTTATTTTTCTTAATTACCATTTTCTTAACAGTGTCGAGAAAATGATGTTTGTGAAACCTCAGGGCACCAAAGAGTGCTATGGAGAGAGTCTAGTGGCATATAAATCACCATTTTCTTGGTAAATGATGCATGTTGAAGATTTGATGAAGTTCTCTCAAGCACAAAATGTGTGCGACAAGACTATTCAAAAATTTATCCTTATTGTACTTCACATACCAAATCAGAAGCTTGTAAAGTTGCCAAGTTTGTAAATATATTCTTTCAATATATAATTATTGTATGTATTGGATTGTAATCAAGTTTTATGTTTCTTCTTATTAGATGTATTATTGATCTGGAGTGGCGAATCTATAATGCGTTCTCATTTCTTATAAAATAGATTTACATTTTTTTAAATTTGTTTTACAAAACCGGCTATAATCCTTTTTTCAAATATTTTTAATAAATTTTTGGGCCTAAAATACACTGGAAATACGAGGGAAAGATGGTAGCCGAAACTAGCCAAGATATTAGATTGGCCGAACATTAGCCGGAAATTGTCGAAAGATGAGATAATCATGAATGATCAAAAACAGGACGGAAGTTGGAAACTTTGAATGGAAAATTTTTGGAATGTCGCAGGAATGTATTATCGGCGACGCCGTTTCGGTCAATGCTTGATGGCCGATAATGTGGCTAGAAAATGGACGAAAAATATTTTTCTAGTAAGTTTCAGGCCATTTTTTTTTTACAAAAACGATAGCCGAAAAAAGTAGCTTTTGATAGTAAACAAACCAAATGATTTCTTCGCATTTTTTGTCAAATTTTCATTTGCTTTAAAATTTTCATAACTAGACACAGCCATAAAGGTCAATCATTCAATAAAGAATCAATAACTAATCATATCAACGCATCCTCTATTAAAATATCATGAATAAACCATCATATGATTCAGTGAACACCATGCTTATCTCCCCCTCCTCATCAAGTTCTTCCACTTTTAACAAATGATGTGTAATCCCAAATCTTCAATATCTCTGAAAATTAAAGAAATCATCATGACATTTTACTTTACGTAATGCTTTTTTTTAAAAAAAATGTCTCTAAAACTTGTGTACTTTAGTTTACAGACCTGATGGGTCATTCTTATCAGCTCGCTTCTGTCATCTTCTAATGTATGTTTTCCAGCTAAAATACGATGTGATCGAAAAATGATGAAAATTTTTCTGTCAATTTCCGACCAGTTTCCGGCTATAAAAATTAAAGTGAACATGTCAATATGAGAAAAAAAATTTAATTTAAGATTTATTTACATAAATGTTCTTTTAAAACCCATATAATTTTAAAATATAAGAGTAAAAATATAATTTGACATGTTATTTATGCTCCAAATTTTCTCCATTCAGTTCTATCAAAATCCTCCTATTCTAACCCTTTTTTTGGTTTAGGAGAAACTTGAGAGAAGAAAATGGAAAGGAAAACGAAATCTATTATGGATTTCATTTGATTTTTGTTTATTTGGTTTGGAATGAAAGAATGAATCAAATTTTCAAACTCTCATTAATTTACTTTAATTTTTCTTCTATTTTTTTGTCCAATTTCTTTCCTACAAATTCTATTAAACTGAATATGGAATTCTCCCTAACTCTCTCTCAAATTTTTATTTGCATCTAATTTTTCCTAAACCAAACATATCCTAAGCGCTTCCAAATGCTCCCGAATTGGAAGGATTAAGAGTAAAATTTTGTTTGTTTAAGGTGAAAAAGGAAAAAAAATGAAATCCATCGTGAGTTTTATTTGATTTTCCTTTATTTGTCTTCGAATGGAAAAATTGAAGACAATTTTCAAAATTCTCTTAATTTGCTTTAACTTTCTTTATAATTTTTCATTCTCACAAACTTTCTCTAAACCATATACAGATTTTTGCCAACTTTCCATCAACTTTTCTCCAAACAAAACATAGCTTAAAAATATAAAGAGAATTGGATGAATTTTATTTACCTCAAATTCTTCATATTCCTTTCTATCAAAACTCAAGATCAATCATTATTTAGTGAAATATCGCCCCCAATACTCTATTTTTTCTTCCAAAACTAATTGACATATCTGTTCCTCTAATATTGATTCTTTAAGTGACATTATAAGCAAACAAACTATTGAGTCGTTGGGTGTTACTGGATTGTGAACTCAATTCAATAAATAATAACAATACGAACTTAACAATTACGGTACAAAACAAAAGTTAGGGTGTGTTTGGTTTAGGAAAAAATTGATAGAAAGGAAAATTTGGGGAAAAGTGTTTCCCTCCATGAAATCCATCCTATTTTTTCTTATTTGGTTAGGAGTGAAAAATGGTAGAAAAATACTAAAAAATTCTTTATTTTAAAAACTCTTTTCTTCCTATTTTCTTCTAATTTTCCTACAAACTTTCATTATCATTTTCTCATATATTTTTCTTCTTATTTTTTACCAAAATTTTTTTCCATTAAATTTTTCCTAAACCAAACACAGCCTTAGTAAGTGGTTGTACTCTTCAACTTGAATGGGCGGATAATAATTGTTACAATCATATAATAGTTTCATAAAAAATATTGTGTAATAGTATTTAAGTTCAAGAATTCACGTATTGAACATGATCTTCAAGATTTGACTCTTTCCTTTTAAGTTTATGTGCCTAATATTGATGTCTTTCATTGAAAGTTAATACAGAAGGGGCGATATGAGAGAAGACTATTTAGCTATGGTGGTTGAGTGAAAATGACTGTAATGTTACAATCTCACATTGATTGCACAAGAAATTGTGCAATTATACATTAGTTCAAAGGGTTCTCTCTCAACCGCTAGTAATGATAAAAAATTAGGATTTGGAGCGATAAAATGTGTGGTATGATGGTACAGAGAATTGTGATTGAATCTTCCTTATCAGAATTAATCCCTAAATTGCAATTTAGATTATTGTCAGCTGCCAAATTGTTTTGCAGCCATTTTAATAGAACCAAAACAATGAACAGTTGAAACGACATGATGACGTATTTGGAAGAACCTAAAAACAACAATGTCTAAAGAGACGATGATGTTTGGTTAATTAGTTGAAACGACACGGTTTGTGACAACATTTGTACGACACGAGTGATGAGAGTAGAGGATCGTAATCCCATCACACACATAACGCATCTGTTGATGAATTTGGATAGACTGGCTTGTGTTGTGCTAAGAGACTGGTGTGAGAGTAGGGGAGGTTTGTTGATTTAGGTAGTAAATTTGGCAGTAATTAATGGAAGAAGAGTCGGAGAGTTAGGTAGGTTGCATGTGAGCATGTGGGGACATGAGGATTCACAACCTAGTCATCACTCTTATCTGAAACACAGAAGTTGTACGTTTGGCAGACAGACAACTTTGGACCGCAGTAAGACGGTCAGTAGTACTCAGAAGTGAGAAACATTGCAGCAGACATCCCAAGGCATCGACATTGAAGCTTTGTTACAAGTTTCGTGTCAAACTTCAGAGCAGCTTTGTTTCAATGTGAAAATAGATTTGTGACCTTCTGACATCGAAGCGCTTCGTCCGCACGAAGCGGTTCGTAAAAAGATCAATTACCACGCTTCAGATCTGTAAGCGTGGTAATAGGTATATATTAAATATTAAGAATAATCTATTTGATTCAGATCTGGAAGCGTGGTAATGGATATATATTAAATATTAAGAATAACCTATTACCACGCTTCGAGCTTAGAAACGTGATAATAAGTTATTTTGATACCTTATTACCACGCTTCACGTTCAAAAGCGTGGTAAATGGGTTGGGAAAGGCATGAAGCGTGGTGAATGGGTTGGGGAAGACATGAAAAGCGTGGTGAATGCTTGGAAACATTAAATGTAAATGTCATGCGGGTCTCATTAATTAAATTCTTTATATATAAATGTTAAAAATTATATGAATTAATAATTTTAATTAATTAAATATTTAATAAATTAAGAAAATCTTTAATTAAAATAATATGAAAAAATAGTAAAATGTATAATATGACATGTGGGTCCATGCGCAGAGGTTTGAAAGGTTTGTTTCAATGTGAATGTAAGTTTGTATAAAGTAGATTTATGACAAAAATGAGTTGGCATGACACAAATCTGATATAGCATGACACAAATCTATTTTTTAATTTGTTTTGATGTGGATGCCCTAATAACTCTCACCTGCGACCAAATCAAACAATATTTTCCCAGCCCAGCATCGACTGCATGAGATGATGTTCTGAGAGGTTAGAATGCGCTTCCTGAATTTCTGACGGGCCGGGCTGACATGATAAGAATGGGCCCATGAACAACCTGTTTCATTCCGAGGCCACAATCCATTTTTTGCGAGGCCCAGAAAAAAGCCCAATAAGACACTTCTCAAGGGCCTTTTCTGTTCCACAATCAACGTACCTCCTCGTACTGTTTGAATGCGTGTCGGTGCTGCTGTTATGAACCGATGGAATTCTTGTCCGCTGGGGTTGCCTGGTGCTTATTCGTGAATTTGATGTTTGATTCATAGTCCGCGCCAATATCAGTAAAAGACTCTACTGTTCTACTGTCTACTGATACCACCAAACTGATCATACTAATATATAGAAGAAATCTGATAGCATCTGAATCCAAGTAATTACAAAACATAAGCTGGATTCCGAAACTCAAACATCCGCACAACCAGTATCCAACACAGACTATGTCCAGACTTTTTTCGTTTCTTTTCTATATATTCATCTATACGGTTTGTATGTTTTGTGCAGCAACAAGCTGTTCAGGCTTCAGAACAGGAGAAGAATGGTAATCTGGAGCTCAAAAAGATAGCTCAAGATGGCTACTCGTGTTCTGGAGGTGCAAACAAAAAAGACTGAAGGGAATATCTATCAGCTCACATATCATAAAAGGCGAAAGAAAAAGAGAGAAAATAACAAACACACTAGGAAAATGCATATCATTAGTTGGTGCCAGGCTTGGACGTAGAAGATGTGATTGCCACTGCCTGCGCCCAAACCTTGAGGCGAGCCTTCACTTCTCGCGGATTATCACCTGTGTGGGGAATATGCGCAGTGTCAGAAAAAGACTAGAGATTGATGTAGTTACAGTGTTTGAGGTTGAGGATAGTGGTTTACCAGGACTGGATATGCGCCATGAGGAAATGGGTGAGTTTCCACCACTGCTGGTGTCCAGATTGGAGACATTGATTGATAGTCCGCTAGGCATTTCCAGCATTCGTTCATGTTCCAATTCAAACCCAAGCTCCCTGCAAGCCTTCACTTCTTCCATATCCATACATATTGATCTGCTTCCTCCCTTAGGCTTGGTGATTACCATCAACCCCCCTCCCTCACTTTCCCCTCCACTAACACAATAGCTCACGCTGTTATTATTCTTGTTGTTGTGTCTGAAGTGGCCACCATTGTCCACCTCACCATCATACACCTTCCTCTTATCTGCTCCAAAATCCACAGCACTACTCTTCCTAATACTCTTACTTCTACTTTTGGTTCTCTTGTGATACCTGTTAATTTTCTGGCCTCCATCTAGCGTACTCTTCTGCGCATCAGTCTCACTCCCGTAATCCTTTTTTGCCATCATCAACCGGCGCTGTGTGCTTGGAACAGTCGCCCTCCTTCTTGGTGGGGTTGCAGGCAATGAATATGAAATGACTCCACCACTGTCCGACTCCGATGAAAACCCCATTGACAATTTTCCGTCCTTATTTTCATCTGAAAGTTCCTCATCGGCGTCAGCACCTCCATCAAAGCTCTCAATGGACAACCTTGACATGCTTTGCAAACTGCACATAGATGTGTAGCCACCGTGATCATAGCAATAAGGGTTGCTGTTCCCATGATCACCGCCTCGGCCATTGCTGAAGCTACTGCAAGAGGATAGCCTTGAAGACAAGTACTTCTGGGGAAGCTGATGATTCTGACTCATGTTGTGATCATACCCACCTTCAGAACTCATGATATCTTCCAAGGACACATCCTCCAGTAGCTGGACCGACGAAGAAAACTGGCTCTGGCTGGTAAGTGTCTCGTCCGAATCCATACTTCACCTCCAGTTACTTTCTCACACTGCACTTTTCAAAATCAGTATATATGTTATAGATGAAGAAGCTTATTGTTTTCCTTTCAGATTATGATCCTCACAGATATTTTGATGTTGTTGATAAGGCAAAGCAAGCTGCTTCTTCAACTACCTTATTTATAATATGTCCATTACCTTCCTGCCTTCATCTTGCAATACTCAAATCTTTACTATTTTATGGTGAGGCTGTTTGTTTCCCAACTTTGTATTTATATATTCCTTTTCAGAATAGCCTGTATTCCATCAACCCAATTTAATATACTCGGCTCATTCATCGCTTGCATATGATACCAGTACATCTGTCTCAAAACATGTACTATATTCTATATTAGACCCAGAGGTGTAAGTAATTCCTATGCTTTATGAACTCTTGATTATTCAATTTACTAAGCCTATTGATTGTCTTGGTCTCTTTTGTTTTATACCAGTTTTTACTTGGGCTGATTAACTTCCTCTCCTTCATTTAGTTAGTCGAGTCAGATTGATGAGCAGAGAAAGAGCTCGTCGTCACTATAGGTAAGTGACACGTACCATTTAATCTAGATACTGAGTGGTCCAGCACTCATCTGTTGCCACATATGGCTGGCTATTCACATTGGTTATGACTTCGTCTCAATGTCCAGATCATGCTCCATCCACAAAACTAATTCAAGACATTTTTTTTCCCTTTGGAGCAGGGTGGTAGTCATCGTCTCTGCGCTAGGTAGCTGGTACATAAATGATGAAAACAATCTTAGGATAATAGGATTGATCTGAAGAAGAATGAAGGTCCGTGGTGCACTTTATTGGCGAGCAAGGATCAAATATGGAACATATATCTTCAAAATGATATTCATTTCATGTACATCTGCATATACATGTTGGTTTATATGATTCATGAGATCACAAAAGCTATGAAAAGTTGTGTGTAAAAAATGAATTCAAATTTCAAAAGCTCCCAAAATCATTCCGTATATTGAATCATATCCTGGGCTGCTGACGTTGCAGTATTTTATAACAGAAGAAAAGGTGGGGATTGTGGAGATGTGGCAATGAGGAGTGCCCACACCACATAGTGCTGACGTGTCCCAGAAGCCGCGTTGGTGACGGTATGTAACACCAGTTTTAACAAGCAGTCACTTTTGGGTACGCGGGGTGGTGGTGGGGGGCGCGGCAAGACAATGACAAATGTAACATCCTGGGATTTGGTTCAACCAACGATGGTATGTGGGGTTTCTTTATTTTTTTATTTTTCTGATTTGATTAATATGTGATTAAGAGTGGGGGTGTCGCCACACGTGCCGTCGGTTCTTCACTATTCAAATCTTGTTCCACCACGCCTATCGGCCATATCTCTGTCTGGGCCCCTTTTCGCTATTTTCTTCACTATTCTTTTTTAGACAGGATCTGAAGTGTTCAATTCCTTGTTTTGTCTTTATTTGATCAAAGCCTTAGTGCGGAAGAAAAAAAAGAAGACATTGAAGTTGATGGAAGAATATAGACCGATTCTTCAGCTCCAGGGAGATCAACAAACCTCTTTGAGAGCCGTCGATGGCTATAGAGGATGAGCAACCTCACAGGTCCGAGAATATATCAATCCAGACTTAGTACAAAATTCATATGGAGCATACTTGCAACGTTCATTGATTAAATATATACGTCCACGTGCACTAACAGTGATGTAACAAGATCGTGTCTTTGTTTTGAAACTTTGACGAGGTATTTTGATGATAAATGAGGACGGTGGTGTGTCGGTTATGTGATAAGTATTGCAATTCATAACATCTACTCCCTCCGTCCTCTCATTTACGGTTAATTTGAGTAGATTAAGGTGAAGTTAATGTTAGCGGTTGGACAAATTTAATAGGTAGGTGGTTAACATTTTTTTGAAAAAGTTCGTGCAGAAAGTAAAATTGGTAGATGATTATTGGTGAGGAATGTATTCTTTATTGATTATGATAATGAAGTGATTAATGTTTGACATTTTAAGGTAGTTGTTGATATTAAATACGCATTGAAAATTGGTAAGTGACAAGTAAAAGTGGACAAAAAAATTCGATTAAGTGACATGTAAAAGAGGACAGAGGGAGTAGTTCATTATACTTCATTTAATTCGACTGCAATATTAATACTACTATAGATGTAGTAGTTGCTTTTGAAGTTCCAGAAATCAGTACTGATTTGCACAGACAGATTTTGATGATGGCTCGAGTGCTACAACACAAAGTAGAAGGTGAAAAGCTTGGTACCTAATCTCAACCATTCATGGAGAAATGAATGAATTAGGTAGGATTAGTGGAGAGTTTCACAAGTATCTATCTATGTAGTGAAGTATCTATCTAGTACTATGGCATACCAAATGAGTAAGCATCAAATGGCCTCATGATATGGAACATGGGGATTAACATGTTAGTGTAGATTTGTCGGATCAATCTTGAGCTTATAATGGACGATGTGAGATAATATTACTATGCTCAATAGTTTGATTTTTGGGAAGTAATGGAGATTGATAGTTAACAACTCATAACACAAAAATCATTCAGCTGGCTTTCCATTTCTTCCTTGCAACAAAATCTTTATGTTTGACACCTCTGAAAGTAGAGCAGGATGAGGAAGAGTTGCATCAGTATTCATATCATCAGGGCCGGCCCTGGTATTTGGGCCATTCGGGCGGTGGCCCAGGGCCCGGCCCTTATAGGGGCCCTTTTTTTTGTTACCCATGAAAATTTAAAATCCTAAATGCTTATGGTTGGCGTTAATGAGTAATATTTGAAAGAAAGAGGAAAATATGGAAAATGTTAATACTGAATGGATCAAATTGTAAACAAACCTACCCGGCTGCACTCCGATTCGTCGTCACTTTTGCACGGGCTCGCTGGGAAACGAGTTCGGCGGCATCAACGCGCAAGATCTGCTTCAGATTCCAGAAACCAGCTCATTTGAAGACGCCAAGCCTCGTTTCAGAAGTTAGCAAAAGAAACGCATCCCGACGTCGCCAGAGCGAAAACCGGAGCCGCTGCGTCTCAGCGATTCGTCTAAATTCTAACAGCTTACATGGTCAGTATCTCACGTTTGAGTGCTGAAATTAATTTCTGATTTTGAGAACTGAAATTAAAATTTGCGGCTGAGAAATAAATTTAGTTTTTCCAGTTTTAGGGTTGCAATTATTATTCTGAATTTTTAGAGTTTGAAATAAACTTACCAATTTTTCGTGCAGAAATTTGTTTCTGAACTTTAAGAGCTAAAATCTAAGCATTCTCAGACTGCATATTCTAAATTTTGAGGGCAGGAATTAGTTTAAGGATTCTAAGAGCTAAAATGTAAGAATTTCCAGAACTGTTTTTTTTTTTCTGAAATTCGATGTCATTTTTTGAAAATTATAGAATAGATGGATTTGAAACTAGTTTGAATATTGCGAGAAAAATTACATCTGACATGAATGTGGAAGCAAAGTTTCCAACTAGACGTTCCAAATTTCGTAAAAGATCTTTTGATGAGAATGACAGATATTCAATCATCTGAGGAGTCTTTTCGGATAAATTATTTTTTAGTTATAGTAGATATAGCTATAACTTCATTAAAAAATAAATTTGAGAATTTGATGACTTTTGAAAGTATTTTTGGATTTTTATTTGATGCAAAAAGTTTAAAATCATTGACTCATAATGAAGAGAAGACCAAAATGATGTTGTTAATAAATCACACTTTGTATCATGTATAAAAATTGTATATATCTGTTTTAATATGTATATGGAAGTTACATTAAATTTTATGTTATATAGGGCCCCAAAATTTTTTTCGCCCACGGCCCTGAAATTGTCAGGAACGGCCCTGCATATCATCCTAGTACTGATTGAAATCCATATATGGTTGTAACAAAGCACACAGCTATGTTATTTTTACAACTTTGTACAATCTTCCTTTAATTAATAAAGCTTCTAGGGCTCTCCAGTCCAGCTACAAACAGGTATCAAGGAGTGAAGGACAAAAAAACACACAAGATAAAAAGAAGAAATGAAAGACAAAGCCGAAAACACACACCCAATCACTAGTGGCGAAGTAATTAATACCAACAGGTTCATGTTGAGCTAGTATTAAGTATAAAACTCAAGGGTACACACACATATATGCAACTGCGAGTTAGTTTGTGATTTCTTACTATGTTTCTCCATGGAGCTCCTTTGATCTGCCTGGTCAGTTTCCATCCCCTCAAGTGTACTAATGGTCTCCTGAAGGTGCTGACCCAGAGCTTTACTGAAATTTTCATATAGAATCTGCAATTGTTTCTGTTGCTCTGCAGAGCCAAAACAATACAGGGATGTACCAAAGGAAGAGACAAGTAGGTAGCTCAGTTAGTGAATGCTTTCACTTGAGTGGGGTTAAAGCTCTCGAGTTCGAGTCTACAAGGGGGAAACAGAAAGAGTCATGGATTTGTTTTAAGTTTGTGAATTAATTTATATTCAGTTCATGATCTTGAATAATAATGAATCTAAGCTTTACCATGGAACATCGTTTCCATATGCTTTCTTTTGGATTTGCCAATGCCTGTGACTTTTCCTCTGAAATATAATTTTTATCATAATCAGAACACATGATCACGTGCATCGAAGTTGTTAGTAATTTGGAATAGGGCTTACATGTCTGTCTGAATGCGGGACCTCATGTTTTGCAACTTCAAATTTATCCCTTCTGCTGTTGAGCGCAAAATCTCGGAAGACTTGTTTCTTGCAGCAGATTTCACTGTACTTTCAAGTATCTTTAACGCAACATCTAACATAGTCACAGCCCTATAACAAATATAAACGTCTATTTTGTCATATTGAAATCATCACCGCATACCCTGTTATTTAAAGAGCTACTAAGATTTCTCATCCACCATGAGGTAGAAAGACAGACCTTGACAAACTATCATCTTCATCTTGAACCACAGGAGTGTGGAATGCATCATCTTCATCATATGCTGCCAAAACACAGAAATATTATGAATATTCAGAACAAAAGTGTAAATTTATCATGATAAGAAAAGATGATGGTTTACGGAACTTAAATCCTTCGGAGGAAGTGATATTTCAGAAAATTTATCAAATCTAGTTGACCGTTGACAGCAAGGGTGTTTCCTTGTTGAATAAACAAATTTGGACTCTCGGTAAAAACTTCTGGCGAGGACATAATTTCCTTTTCACCTACACCTGCTCATGATATGAGTTAGACCAAGAAGTTGACAGTTCTAAAATCCAAAGAAAAACAAACCTAGCATATCAAATTTCTGAGTTAATTAAAAAATGTGTCAGCATCACTTTTGGTTTTCACTGCCATTAGCAACACTTCTGATGAATTATGGCCTGATTTTGGAGCCTGCAAATCACCAAATATTCTAATCTTTACTGCCATGAATGTTTTTTCTTCCATTACTGCAACAGTTTGGCGTCCTCTAATGTGTTCAGTTTTTCCTGTTGGTCGAGGAGATGCACTTTCTTTAGGTGTTTTAGCTCTCAGTATGGGGCTCCGCAAATTGTCCCGTGGCTCACAGTTCTTTTCGGAGATTGGATTGCCAGAGCCTTCATGAAGGGCCTCATTTTCTTTTGTATGGACAATTGTGCCAACTGAACCCTTCTTTGCAACATCAAATTGAATTCCTGTCGGTCGAGTTACTTTTCCGGCATGATGTGCTTATTATCATTAAGAGGGCTGTGCTGATGACAGTCTCTTCCAGCACCAAGGGATGCGGTCTTATGAGGAGGTGTAAGTTGATGAAAGCCTGTTTGTTGGACTCTACTCTTTGATATGATTTTTTCTCTGTCATTCGAAGGAGAGTCATGTTGTCTACCTTCTTTATTATCACCCAGCCCCACTGCTTTATTATGAGGCTTTGCTGATATCTTTGTTGAAGCCTCTGTCTTAATGTCGGTTTTCTCAAGGAAGGAAAGTTTGCGCGGTTTAATTCTGGCACCGTTTATCTCCATTTTCTTTACATTGGATAGGAGGGGAGTACTTTTGTGTACCTTGGACCTGTTATTACGTTCAGATTTGATAGTGGTGTCTCTGTTCTTTTGCTTGTAACTATAAGACAGTCCATTGTCGGTTTTCTTTGGTAATGATTTTGGTGGAGCTCTCTTTTGTGCAGAAGAACGAGTAACTCGCCTTCCTCTCAGAATCAGTTTCAACGGGATCTGAGTTCAGGCAGGACTTAAAAGCAGCATCACTAGAGTTATCTTCAAAAAGGGTGCCATCATGATTACTGGCAGTGCAATCGACATTTTTCTCAACTTCCTTCAAATCTGTTTTGTGATTGTTCTCTCTGAGACTGAACCTGTTCTTCTGGTCTGATCTTGGTTTTAGGTTAACGCTTTATCTTCATTTGGCAAAGTGTCAGGCCCAAGTATGTCCAGAAGTTTCATCTTCAGGGCATCACTGGGTCTATTTATTGATTTATCCTCAGTGGCTGTCAAGTCAGGAGCTACCTCTTCTGCAGCCTGTTGTGTGGTTTCCTGGTTCGCTGAATTAAAATGTTGATTTTTTACTCTTAACAATGTTTGAAGCCCACTCTTTGGAGGACCTAAAAATAGGCGAATGAGGAAACCCGATAGGGTTATATTTGGCATCAAAATGTGAATCTGAAGCTTGTTCGTGAATAGTCTTCAAAGCTGGCGATTTATCTTTTGTGCTTATACAGGGGGACCTCTTTTGGTCCAGAAAATGAGTTTCTTTTCCGAAGGCACGGCCGCTGTCGCCTTGTTTCCCAGAGATCCCCTCAACAGAAACTTTATTGATTCGTCTGTGGTAATATGCGACTGGCTCAGACCTCGTGGCTCCTAATCCAGATCCATGTATTTTCTGGACTGAATCCACCACAATCGCTATAGACATCTTCTGGGACTGACTAGATGGATGGAAAGTACTTCCACCACTGCGACAGCCATGACAATCCTGGAGAATGCAAAGAGTACAAAATTATGAGCTCCCTCTAATTACTAAGTATGGGTTATGATTGCCATTTTTGAAATACATTAAGGCTGTGTTTGGTTTAGGAAAAATTTGAGAGAAATGAAAATTTAAGGGAAAATGAGATGAAATACGTTGTTTGGTTTAAGAAAAATTGGAGATGGAAAATTAAATGAAAAATTAGATGGAAAATTTGAAGGAAATTTTATTTAATTTAAAAAGAAGGTTTTAGAACTTTCTATAAAATTTTCCACTTCAAACCAAATAAGGGGAAAATAAGATGAATTTTATGAGGAATTCATTTTCCCTCATATTTTTATTTCCTCTAACTTTCCTCAAACCAAACACAGCCGTACTTATCAGACCAAGGTTAGACATGTCTCTAGTTCAATGCGATTAGCAGCCAGTATAAATAACCAAATACAAAAAATAAAAAGACAACCAGATTAAGAAATATTTCAGCCACAGAAAATAGAGTATGTGATAATCATGATCCACTCATACATTGAAACCCACCCATTTCAAACAAATACTGATTCCAGCACGATTTTCATCTAAAACAAACGAATGATACAACCCAATATTAACCAAAAAATAAAAAAATATCACTCCCGAGGACAAGCTCAAACTGGAACACTGCTCGCCGCATCAAACAAAAGCAACACGAAAACGAGACTCACTTAGTTTCAAAATTGAAGCCGATATCCCAGTTCCAGCAACAAGATCGGCTTTGGAAAGAACGATTGCACTAATCGAGCTCGCGAGGCTGCAGATCGAAAATGATGAGAAACTCCAAACGCGCCAAAAAAGATCGAGAGAAAAATAAATGAATTTCGAAAATGAAGCTCAGCAGTTAAACGGCTCAGTGATACGCCTTGCGCCTACACTTCTTTAAATTTTTGGGTAAACTACAAAAACATACTCCGAATTATCGTCCATTTTAAAATTAATACCGCACTTTTAATTTCTTCAATTTCAGTACTATACACTTAATAAAATGAGAAAATTTATATAAAAAAACATATGTTGGGTCCGATATGTTTATGCAAGTTTTAAAATTCTAGCTAAAGAGTTAGACTTTCAAACTAATTCTCATATTTCATGTTAATTTCTCATTTTATTAAGTGTGTAGTACTGAAATTGAAAAATTAAAAAGCTCGGTACTGAAATTGAAAAAATTAAAAGTTCGGTACTTAATTTATAATTGGACGGTAGTTCGGGGTATGTTTTTGTAGTTTACCCTAAATTTTTATATTCCCTTTTGAGAGCGATGTAGTTAATTAATCATAATTTACCTAATATGAATAATAAAAAATTTAATAAATTAAAAAATTATTGTTTTAATATAAAAATACAAATAAAAATAATAAATTCACAAATTTATATTTTTATAATCATTAAAAATAGCTAGATTTATCAGGTGAATATCTATGTTCACCAGATAAATAAATATGTTTATCAAGCTCATTTGATGAACATATCATCAGATCTGATGAACATAATATCTCATCTTATTAACATAGTAGAACAAATATCAACATAAAGCAAATTTGATGAACTAAACAGCTTATCTGATAAACATATCAACTCATTAATAAACATATCATCATATTTGATGAACATAGTAGCTCATGATGAACATATCATGCAATGAACATCGAAGAATAAATAATAACAAAAGCAAAGGAAGCGCATCTAATGAACATATCATAAGATTTGATGAATATGTAAGCTCACTTAATGAACATAACAACTAACTCATTTGATAAACATATCATCAGATGACTATTATATCAAATCTGATGAACATATTATCAATTCTGATGAACATAGTTGCTCATTTGAAGAACATATCATGTGATAAACATATTATCAAATATGATGAACTTATTATCAAATCTAATGAATATAGAAGCTCATCAATGAACATACACAAATAAATATCAAAGAAAAGCAAATGAAGCTCATCTGATGAACATATCAACTCATCTTATGAACATATTATCAAATTTGATGAACATAACTGCTCTTATGATGAACATCATCATATCTGATGAACATCGTCATATCTGATGAACATAGAAGAATACATACCAAAGAAAGCAATGGAAGCTCGTCTGATGAACATAGCAGCTCATATGATGAACATAACAACTCGTCCGATGAATATAGCAGCTCATCTGATGAACATATCAGCTCCTCTGATGAATAAAATAATTCATTTGATGAACATAACAACTCATCTGGTGAACATATTATTAAAGCTGATGAACATATCAGCTCATCTGATGAACATAGAAAAATAAATAAAAAATAAAAGAAGCTCATCTAATGAATATATCATCAAATTTGATAAATATATCAACTCATATGATGAATATATTATTAAATCTGATGAACACAACAACTATTTTGATGAACATTATCAAATTTGATTAACATAACAACTCATACAATGAACATTTTATCAAATTTGATGAACTTATTACCACATAACAAATTATCTGTCTGGTGAAATATAAGTATGCAACTAGTGAACTTGAATATGCATAAAACATTATAGCTCATCTGATGAACATAACATCTCATATGATGAACTTGATATTAAATTTCATAAACATATCAACTAATCTGATTAGCAGAAAACCTCATCTGATGTACATTATATTAAAATCTGATGAACATTATATCAAAATATGATGAACACATTTCATATGATGAACTTATTATCAAATGAACATAGTATGTATATTGTTATACATGCATACATTCATAAGATCATAGCACATATACATAAGATAATATAGTAAATTTTGTATCGTATATACTTTAAAATTTTACATGGAGAAGAATTTTACTTGATTTTTTATTTCTTATGTAACAAATAGTTAAGTTTTCAAATGTTTTGTTCTTTTATATCATTTTCTTGAATCGCTTGTTTCTTTTCAAATGCAACACATTCTGTCTTGTTTTTTTTGCATTTTTCCATCACATCATCCTTAACTTTATTCAACTCATGGTTGATCATTTTTACGTAATGTTTTGCTTGAAGCAAGTTCATATGTTTTTACGAGAGTTTTCCCGCGGCTAGATCGGTGAGCAGGCTTCTTATCAAAAGTAGAAATAATTTTTAAATTTTCTAAGATGTTTGTTTGGAAAGTTAAAGCTTTGTTTTTAATAGTACATATATGTCACTTACTTGTTTTAGTTTCACAACATTTAGTCTCCAACTTTTCATGACTCTCTTGTAAGTCCTAATGTAAATCATTGTGTACACTGCACATTCTTGATTGTTTAAATTGGATCTTTATATCATTTCAATAATAGAGTCATCAAATTCTTAAATCTTTTTGGCTTTTGAATGATTCATTCTTTTCTACACTTCGGAAAAACCAGTTTTCTATGAAAACAAAATATATATGATCATAAGAAATGTCACATATGTTCGTTACATGCAACATATAAAACATTATAGAAATATTTTTGTTTCTCATATAACATATATGGTCATTAAATGCACAATTATATTCGTCATATGTAAAACTAAACAAATAACATATATGCAGTTGTCAGTTGTTTATATGGTTATCAGTTATGAAATATCATAATAGAAAAATTTGACAAGCACTTACTAATTCAGGGATTAAGGTTTTATATTTGGTCTCCATTGGAATACTCATCATCTACAAGACAGTAATCAATAAATTTCCAGTATTGATTGATGAATTTAAGTAGACAGTAATAAAATGGGAATAACGATGGATCACAAAGAAAACTTGTAAAAATAATAATCTTATTTATGTTAATATTTTTTCAAATTTTGATTACAAAGTTATATTTGTCACTTATCAGGTTTGTATCACTTAGATACAAGTTAAAATCTTTTATCTGAGTTTCACATAAGTTAATAAAACTCACTAATTTTGCTCTTCTGATCTCTTTTATGTTTCCTCAAGTACATGGCAACAATAACTAAGTTCAAAAACTAATTTCAGAAAAGTAAAATTATTACTACATCCAACAATTGTATCAACTCTTGCTCCAATACTCTAGGTATAGGACCATCCCACAACTCCATATTTTCTCTCAATTTCTGGACATTCATTAAAATGTGAGAACTTAATTTGGTATCACATACCGAAGAAGTGATTGAGTAGTTACATTTACTTTTTAAAAAATGAATACCTGAAGTGGAAGTCTTGCTTCCTTTCTCCTTTTTCTGATTTTCCAGATATCGAATGCAATTTCTCTTCTAATGCCCCGCCACTTCGTAATAATAACACACATCATCGTTAGAAGGACTACATCGATGAATTATCTGGGTTTGGATTTGGCCTTGATTATAAATCAAGGCTTTTCCTTTACCCATCTTTTTGTGACTGAGTGTCTAAAATTTAATTAAGGATTGTTAAATTTCCTTCTTAATATTTTGTTTTTCCATCTCAAGCATCTTATGCAAGTCTGGCAATGATTTTCTTAGATCACGTAGGTGGTAACTCACTCTGAAACTTTAAAAATCTGAGTTACGAGAGGTAAGGATGATGTTTGTGGTAAAGTCATCAGGAATGCCACGATCCAGTCTCTTGAGGTTCTCCAAGTACTCAATCATATTAAGTACATGTGGACTCGCTGGAGTACCAATTTCATACTGACTCGTTATGAGATATTTAACCAAGGCAAATATCTCAACTTGAGTCGACCCATGAAAAAGGTTCTTCAGGTTCATGATCATCTCATAGACTCTAATGTTCTCAATTTTCTTTTGTAAGTTAGACTATATAGATTCCCTCATGAGATGAGCCACGTCCAATGAATCATTCTTATGCTTCTCATAACCATCTCTCTCTTCACGAAAAGCATTGGGGCCAGGAACAACTTCAGGCATCAGAAAATGAAAAACATATTCCTTATCCTCTACTTTGAGATCGATTCTTAAATTTTAATATCATTCAGAAAGTTTATTTTGCTCAAAACATCCATATTCAGGATTGATTGCTGGGTAATGTTCGATGATGCAGTAGTTGACATTTTCAAATGTCTACAATGGAAATAATGCAAATAGGTTTAGTACCAAATCATAAAATTTGCTAAAAATTTAATAAATTTTCATACTATACTCCAAAATGGCCCTCTCTAAGTATAGTAAGCTAAGATCTTTGTTTCATTAAATTTTGAGTCCGCTTCAGCGTTTCTCTTAAGACTCAACTAAATAAGTAAGTAGCAAATGATCATTACATCACATGCAACTCTTGATGGTTGGATGACTCCAATGTCATGATTCCCGAACCCCATGCTCCAAGGCTAAGAAATTTTCACGCTTAAAATTATAGAGGGTCTTAAATTACTTATTGTGCCTACGTTATGCATGCATTCACAATAACAAACATACTAACACGCAGAAATGTAAATATATGAAATAGTGGCCCCTAATTTTTAAAAAAAATAAATAGCGAGTCTTGTAATTTCTTCAGATCGCCATCCATCTTTACATTTTCTTATTTTATCCTCTGTTTGTACTCATTCAAACTAACCTACAGGCTTGTCACGACCCAAAAAAAATGTGGATCGCTATGGCGTTTGACTTGTCTTTTTGACTTTTTAGTCAAACAAGCCTTGTGAAGAAAAGTCAAAGTCAAAATCAAAGTCAAAGGTTCAACATACTCTCTAAATAAGATAAAATTCAATAGATTTAAACTATTTAAAATCAACCCAAAATCTTATCCAAGTACATTGGAGCGACTACTAATGAAATGGTAAAGTTATTAAAATGAAGCAAAAATAAAGAACTGCTGACTCCATTGGATAAAATAACTGAACGCTGGGTGGCACCGTACCGAAGAGCTCGACCGACTAATGATCTGAAAGGAAAATTTAGATAGTGGGGGTGAGTCAAAAGACTCACTCTATGAGTAAATAACTCGTTACGTATTTGGCGAGCCGAATGGGGACAATTTCTTGTATTTTAATTTAACATCTTATTAATCGTGTGCGGCTCGCTCACCGTTCGTACTTTTATTCAGTACGTATGGGGGGTTATTTATCATCTCGTTGACAAATATATTTCTTTATACCACATCAAATGCAATATGTCAATGCAAATGCGTATGCGTGCCAAGCATGAACTGCGACGAAAGCCCTCTTTGGCTTGGCAGTCGTCACTGCCGATCCGGATCATAAATCATCATATAACAAGCGCGATAATTCGCGAAACAAGCGTCGCAGCCATGATGCATGTATATGCACATGAATGAATGAATGCTGAATATAACCATTTCGTCTTTCCGCATGGGTATATTTTATGTTCGTATTGTACCAATTATGCTTTAATAACGGTCACATATTTAAATTTGTACGAATAGAAATACGTAGGAATTATTTACTCACCTCAAATTAAACTTGAGAATGTATCCTCAATTTGTTCGATGACTCAACTCTGAATCCGGACCTATAGTTATATGTGTAAAAGTGAATTAAAATATATCTTATGTTTTTTTCCTTTTTTTTTTCATTATGAGAGCACCACATTGTACAATATAATATATATATATCTGTGCACTAATTAAAAAGAATAATAAATAAGACAATCCCTAAAAAAAAAACTAATTAGCCTAATCCATTGCAGCGAATTTCTAAAGCACTTGTCTACACGGAACAAGTCCCTTATGTCATCCGCGAGATCATCAAACAGAAAGGTCATCAGCACTAAGTCGTCTAGCAAAATGTTCACACACTAACATGAAGCTCATCCCAAATCCACAATATCTTCAAATCTATGATCGAAATAACCCCAGAAAGCTACTCCATGAAGCACCAATTGCCTAATTAGCTAAAACTAGCCCTAAAAAAAATAGGAAAAATGCAGGGGCTTTAGATCAAATCATCATACCTATCAATGATGCCGATTCTCGATCTACACAGTCGGTGATCCAATTTAGATACTTCCAATTTCGTCTGTGGCAACGACCAGCAAATAAGAAACTGAGAAATCAACGGAATCAACAGCTACAGGGCAATCGTGTACGAAAAAAAATACAGAACAAGGTTGGGTAGGAGCTAGCGGCTGTAGCTAGGGTTTCCTCTTCACCCCGCTTTTTTTTTCTATCTTCCTATATTTATATACACACTTACCCTAAACCCTGATTGTAAACGAAATTATGATTCGAACTCAACATCGACTCGGGCTTTCATGGAGCCCATCCGAATTACTATAATTTGTTTACTTATTTAGTCTATTTAATTTAATATCTGTATTTTTTTTTTAAAAAAAATACAGATATTACAAGGCCGTGCTAAAATTTTATAAAAATATAAACAATATGCAGGCCGTATTTTAAAATTATATAAACATAGCCGACATGTAGATCACAATTAAACAAACTAGAGTTATACTATTCACCATGAATTTTATAAATAATATTAATATATTATAAAAATGTACGACTAATTTTACACATAAAATTATAATTGATAAATCCAAACATTTTGTGCATAATGATTCTTTCCAAAATCTAATAAAAATTTTAATTCATTATAATTTTTCCATGAATTAATTTAATTTGAATTGATTTTATAATTTGATTAAAATTGGGCATTTGGTTTATTAGTTCGATAATTGAACAACAAAACAAGCTGGACCAGATATTTCGAATGATTTAACTATTAAATTATTAAGTTAAATTAATAGAAAATTAAAATACAATTCAATCAATTAAATTTATGGTATAACAATTAAATCAGAAATTTACAAATAGAAATCAAATCAAACTGAATTACTAATTAATTAATGGGTTAACAATTAAACCACAATCAACTCATCGAAAATTGAACCGGACTGATTTCATTTGACTACTGTTTAACATTCAAACCTAAACAATCAGACCTTTCTTATTAAGCTAGATTCGATTTCTAAATCATAAAACCAAATCAATTATCAGATCAGTTCGATTATTGAATCAAACCAATTTGGTTAGATCTGGTTCAATAGTTGAACTAGACTTCTTTCTTCACTGAGCAACAATACGCGTCGGACTGCCCCTTCGCTGGAGTCCACCATGGAAACCGATGAAGGTCTATTTCTCACCAAACAGTGGCATAACGGTACAAGAAGCTCCAGATTAACAGATCGATGTAGATCGAGTGCATCTGTAAAGTTTCCAAGCAGGGAGAAGGAAGAGCGACGCGAAATCCAACCGGTCGGGTTTGAAACTTGGCACTCAAATTGGTATTGATTCAACATGTCATGGATGTTGAAACATGGTCCGTCAAAGCCAAGTCGATCCCTTCCCACGTCGTCTCATTGCATGGCATGACTGAATGAAATAAAATCGACATAAATGCCTGAGCGACGAAGGCTGCCGATGAGGTGATATGCCTCTGTTCCATACAAACATAGTCTTGAACAAGTCTGATCTAGCCGCCGACAGATACAAGAACCAATGCCGACTTTATTCAGTCCATTTCGAGCCTCGGAACCAAACCGATAAATCGGATTCTATCTCCCCGATCGAACGCCGATGAGACTAAGGGAAAAGATTGAGTTGACTCGCTTAGTCAAATTATGAGTTAACTTAGCCATGAGTCAGGTCAAGTTGACACGGTCAATTCGGACTGGGTTGACTCACTGACGAATCTGGACACTTTTTTAGCTCAAGGTTCGTTCCAGAATGAAACATCCATAATTTTTTAAAAATATTTCTAGAAAATCTTATTTTAGTTCTGTTACATTTGTAACGTTAAATTACTAAAAAAACATATTTTTCCTTTTGATTTCATTCCAATCACAGAAAAATTAATTGTATCACACAAACACTATACAAATCAATTTCACAAGTTGCTCTGATACCATTTTTGAGAATCGCTAATACAAAATACAAACATGGATTTTCAAACCAATTTCAGAAAACCAATTTCATGGATTTTACGGTAATCCAAATTATCAGATACAAATCTGAATCCGGATTATCTATTTCTTACTTTGAATCATTCTCAATCCATATCTGAGATATAGATATGAATCTAATTTGAGAAGCCCTAAATAAAATTAAACAAAAAAGGGAAACTAAATAATACGATATTACCTTAAACCAATTGACGCACCTCTAACGAAATCCATACACGAGTGTATGGTACTGTGTTTGGTTGGAGTATTAGCTCTTGGAAAAACTCAACCATCTCTCACTAGTATTCTTTTGTTATTTAATAACAAAAAGATAGAATCATCAGAATATATAAACCCTAAGTTTCTGTTTATAATGAGAATCGTGCTTCTGAGTTTTGGTCTGTAGGATAAGTCCATCAGTTGTGTTACAGGGCCTATGGGCTAGGCACAGTGTTCAATATCCATGGGTTGTACCCCATGGATTTAACCCATATGGTTTATCCAATTTAGACACGGATTGAACCAGATCACATCCGGAACGAATCTTATTCGGTTTTCACTTAACTTAATATCCGATACTCGATTGTGTTTAACTCTTTAGGTTAATTCTTAATCAGCTTTGGGCTAAAGCCCATCGATAAGTGGCCTTTAGTAAGATATTATGATCTCTGACTAAGAATAGATTGGTTCTCGAGACAACCAAATCTTAGTCAATATGAATTAATTAACTAGTTCAATAGACAAACACTAACACTAGCTTATATGAAATGTCGCTCCATATCCAATAACCCATATTTAAAGTACTTTTTATTTAATTTTTTTTAACATTTATCGGAACAATTCTTTAATTTTATAATAAAAAGATGGTAGAGTATATAGTTTGCAACAAATTAGCTGTGTTTTTATATTTTTGAAGCTTAACCATTTTGATAGTCTAGGCAATTAATTGGAATTTGGTTATAGTTCAAAATGATTTGTATTTTTGTCTTAAATTAATATTTAAAACAAAAAATGAATATTTACAAATAATCCAACATGATAGTATTTAAGAAAAAAAGAGATATGAGGTGCCATCTTAAATAAGTTAAACAAGGAATCGAATAAAAATACATATTTTTGCTCTTTTTCTTTCAAGTTTTATGGGGTTTTAGGGTTCTAACATGTCAGAGTATTTTAATTTTAGAGTTTTAGAGTTTAGAATTTTCATATTTTTTAGGGTTTTATGATTTTAGGGGTTTTAGGGTTCATCGACTCTTGGATTTAGAATTTTAGATTTAAGGGTTTTGTTTTTTTATGATTTAAAGGTTTCAGGGAGTATAGAATTATGCCTTAAACATCATAAAACATTAGAATAAAAAAAGAAGAAGTAAAATGATGTTATTTTGGCGATCCCTCATATAACTTATATTAAGCGTCACTCTATATCTATTACCCCATTATTTAAAATGAAATATGTATAGTTTGAAACATTAGAATGATTGCAAATTTCATCCAACACCTTTCCTCATTTTTTTAAATTCATTAATAGTCTAAAATTATTATCCAATTTCAGTTTTTTGTTCATACTTTCAAAGTAAATAGACAAAGTATAAAAAATTTATTTATGAATAAAAATACATTATAACACAATAATTAACACAGTTACATAAGCTCATTATTGTAAACATTTGACCTAAAAATGATAGTAATAAACTTGTAAGTAAATGTTTTGGGGAGAGATGAATAGAAAGGCCCAGCCCAATAGGCGCATCAGGCGAAGCGAGAGACGATTGTGCAAATATTCAAATTTGAAATAATCGACCGTTGACGAGCGGCGGAGGCGTGAAGTTCCAGAAAACTCAAAACTGAAAATCCATTTTGGAGCTGCGCAGCTTCTTGAGGTGGGTTAGGGTTCGCAGGTGTCTTGAGATGGAGAGCTGAGCTGGGATGGGTGATAGCAGTAGCTGAGCTAAACAAGAACGAAAACCAACAGAGTGATTGCAGGTGCAGCTAAAGCCGGTAGGTTGAATCATCATTGATGGGTTTTGGAACGACTAGACGAAATGGCTGGCAGCGCCCGCTGCATCCTTTGCAGGTTATGGTTTCTGGGTCTACATTGTTGTGCTGTTTTCGTTGAAAATTGATTGATTGTGGATTAGGCTGGTTATTGATCATGTTTCAACTGGATTGACTTACTTGATTTTGAAACTTGATCTGCATACTGATTAGGGGTGAATCTAAATGTGCACCAAATTGATTTCAGATTGTTGGAATGGCGGTGTTCAGTTTCTTCGTTGTGGCATTTTACTCGTTTCTAGGACTCTTTCTCGGGAACAAGATTGCTGAAATCACAGTCACTTCCATCTTCTCTATTTCGGTAACCTTACTCGTTTATGAGATTTTGTAGCAAAGTTTAAGCTCAATGCTGTAATGGGATGTGCTGTCTTTTAATTATTCAGGCTGTCGCGGTTATGTTTCTGTTCATGAGGTGTACTGCTACTGACCCAAGTGATAGAACAAGTTGTAAGAAGAAGAAGAAGAAGGGTAAAGGAGTGCTGAAGCTTAATTATGGGTATATCATCGGGCAGATTGTGGTTAGGTTCGTTAAACGGATAGAGCGCAGAATCCTTAAGACATTTATTAGGAGAAATTACTTGGATCCTTGGAAAACAAGCCTGCAAATGGAGCCCTTGCTGCCATTTCCACTTGTATCATTGGAGGATGCAGTCCCGACCGACCCTAAAGACCTGGACATCTCATTTTGCTCCTTATGTGACCTGCAGGTTGGCTTACCTCATTGGTACTGTAAATGGGATGTGAGATGGTTAGTCATCATGTCTTGATAATGAGAAGCCTCTTTGTTTATATTCTCCAGGTTAAAAAGCGCAGCAAGCATTGTAGGACTTGTAACCGCTGTGTGGAAGGATTTGATCATCACTGCAGGGTAAGGAGCTTGTTTCTCAATTCTATGACTGATTTGTAGGATATACGATGGAACTGGTAAGTGACTGAAAATGCTGTGACAGTGGCTGAACAATTGTATCGGGAAAAGGAACTACACGACATTCATTCTTTTGATGGTGTTCCTCATGCTGATGGTTAGTTCTAAGCAAATCTCTTTTCAACTCTAGAACAATGCAGCTAGTAAATACATGTTTTGAATATATCGAGACCTTTTTTGGGCACAGTTCATTGTGGAAGGGGGCACAGCCCTTGCCATATTCATCAGGTGCTTTGCTGATAAGAAGGGAATTGAGCAGGAGCTGGAGAGGAAACTATACATGAAATTTCCCAGTGGAGTTCTAGCAGCAATCTCGGTACTGATCACTTGCTCCTTGCTTTATAGTCTATACCCATATCACACTCAGTCACATATTGATTTGTGCTCCCTAATCAATTTCTGCACAACTACGCAATGTGGCAGGCTATGTTGATTTTGATGTCTTCTTATAGTTCAGCCGCACTTGGCCAACTCTTCTTCTTTCATTTGGTTCTCATTCGGAAGGTATGCTTCTCATTTTGAGCTTGAAAGAACCTGTCCCTTAACCTGTCATGTTACCTAGTAGTGCTTCTGGCACAACTCTTGGCCAATATCACAATAATTTCTCAAAACTATAATTACATTTTAACAAGTTTGCTAGTTACATAAATAATAAAGATTTGTAACTTTTTTTTTTTTGGAACCCGGACTGGAGAAAACTCCAGGGAGGAAGGTAACCTCAGACCCGCGCGGATACATTCCCGGGTGTCAGATGTGTTAATTAAACACAGGTTAAAAGGAGGGCATGCTACTTGTGACATCTTGCTGATTGATACAACACTCTAAAACCTGAATTCCAATTTGTTGACTTTCTTTAAGTGGAACTGACCTTTGAATGTGCTAACTGCAGGGAATGAAAACATATGATTACATTTTGGCAATGAGGGAGGAGAACCAGTCCCATGAAATAGATCCATTTGACGATTCAGACTCGTCTTCAGATGAGAGCGCAGACTTTGTCACGCCAGAAAAATCAAGTTGTTTATCTCGCGTCAGTTGTAGGCAGAATCAGGTATGCGCGCAGTCCCTTTTTGTAGCATTTTTTTATCAGTTCAATTCAATCACTCTTCTTTAAATCTTAACGTCGATGTGCAGAGCCCAAAAAGACTGTCCATAAGGATTGACAAACCTTTTGAGCCGGCTGACTCCACCAAGAAGCCAGGTTTCCATGCAACCATCAATCCATGGAAGTTGATCAAAGTGAACAGTGAGAAGGCCCTATTAGCAGCAGAGAGAGCCAGACAACGTCTGATGACGCAGAAACCACTGACAGATCATAATACACTCAAACCACTTCCAGAGGAAACCAAAAGCGGGCCATTACTGAACCTCCCAAAAAATCTTTCCAAGGAGAATCTCACCAAGAGTGTTCCTGAGTTCAGAACTAGTGATTTTAAACCAAGTTCAGCATCACCTGGATGGAGGGCGAGCCCAAGAAGGAGGTTTTCTGGCTCTTCAACTTCTACTCCATTTGGTGGTCCAGCTGCACCTTCACCTAAACGAAAGTATAAAAGCAGCTTTGATTTGAAGCTGACTGAAGTGTCGAGGGAACTTGAAACACACATTTCGAAACAAGTATTATGCTCCGCTTTCAAGAAGGACGCCATTGAAGCCTCCCCAAGATAACACCATCAGATTCTCGGCCTCTGAGAAAACACTACTTGTGCTATTTATTGTATATCATTCTTTCTGTAGAATATGAACAACAGCTGGTGATTGTTGGTCAGTCTACCTCATGATTTTTGCATACAAATGGATTTTTTTTCAAATTTGACTGTTTTGCTTCTGTTCACTATCATTTGTGAACCCCCGCTTAGTTTTTTTTCCATTCTGACATTTTCGCAGTTACAAAGTGCGAAAATCGTAAAGATTTTCGCGGTTCCGAACTGCGAAAATTGAAACCCTAAAAAAATTTCACGTGAATATATGATTTTTCGCAGTTACGAAGTGCCAAAATCATATGGAGCTTTTCGCGGTTGTGAACAGCGAAAATAATAGGGATTTTCGCAGTTTGAAACTGCGAAAAGGTCAGAATGGAAAAAAAACCAAGCGGGAATTCACAAATGATAGAAAACGAAGCGAAAGAGCCAAATTTGAAAATAAATCATGTTAGCTGGACAACGTAATCTTTTTAAAAGTTTGGGTCAAAATGAAAAATATATAAACTTGAGGATTAGTTTGTGAATAAAAAAAGAAACTCGAAAAGTCGGCAGTCGAGGCTTGAAATTTGAGAGGCGTTTCGTCGAAGTCGTACAGTAGCAACTCCACCATATCAACTTTGTCATCTCTTCCGGACATCATGCGACTCAGAAACCCTAATTCGACCAAAAAGCGCAAAAAAGAAGTTGCAGATTTATCTCGACATCAAAAGTAACGTGCTCATAACCAAACCCTAATTTTCACCTTTTTTTTTACAATATCTGCATTGACGAATTGGTTAGTGTATTGGGCAGCTGCTATGAAGGGGAACGTCTGGACGAACTCCTCCGATCGATTAAGAGGTGGTGACTTTTGAAAATTCAGATTCTGTTTGTAGATTGGGCAAGTTTTTATTATCTGATTGTTAATATTTTCTTATTTTTGGGGACAGAGAAGTTGAGTCCGAGAAGCTGTTGAATGAAGCTCTGCCCGAGAAAATATGGCTCAAGGTTCGTCCACTGATATTCTCTCTGAGCCAGCTTCTCACTGAATGTTTTCGGAAGTAATAGATGTGAGACACTGGAGACTGGTTGAGGCTAGGGATCAAGTTGATTTAGCTGCCCTTTTGTGTGTTTCTTGGTTTTATGATCTCTTGTTGCTCATCGAAGAATGACTGACAAGAGTTTTTGTCATCAGCAACAATTTGCTGTTGGAGTGAATGATGTGACTCGAGTGCTGGAGCGGATGGCGCCGAGTGCAGACAGTGGGACAGCAGTCTCTGCACAAAATCCAGGGAGCAAAGGAAGACCTTCAACTCAGCTTCAGGTCAGTTTGTAGAAGAAGAAGTTGGGGGTCTGTAGTAAAATCTGGTCTAGAATTGACTTTGATGTGAATGAGTGATATGTGGTGCCAATGCAGGCTATCATTCTGGCATGTGACTGCAATCCACGGTGGCTTACAAGACATGTACCGGGCCTGGCTGAATCGAGGAAGGTGCCAGTGATACTTGTGAAGGATGGCAAAAGAGGTTCTTTGAGATTAGGTGAAGTTGTTCAGTTGAAAACAGCAATAGCTCTTGGCATCAAGGTAAGCTTGCAATGATTTATGACTTGGGCAGATTGCTCTCTTTCAGCAATTAACTCCTAGTGCAAAAATAAATGTTGCCTATAGGTTAAAGGAAATTCCATCAATAGGGTAGTAGAGGAGATCCTCCTCAGTGATGACTCAAGTTCATAGCAGCTGCTTATTGCTGCCGCTGAGAATCCCTCCGACATCTGCACTTCAACACAGCTGCTTCCCTTCACTCATTAAAGGCGGTGTCAAGGTAACTAAGAGAAACATGAACTTCAGCAATCAAAGATCAGTGCAAGCTATTTATGGTTTTAATGTATAATTGGGATGCTCTTCTCATTTCTTCGATTGCATTGTCTCCGTTTTTAGCTGAAACAGAGACAGACATAGAGTTACAGTAAAGAATTCAAAATTTTGTATCGTCTATGTATTCATACAGTCTCTTTTGGAGTCCTTGTAATACAAGTTTACTTAGCCTACTGGCTGCCGTTGCAGTATTCACTTCTAAATTGTAAATTTTTAGTTACATATGTACCTCTCTACAGTCTGCACACAAAAATTGTAAGCTATCTGTTAAATCAAACAAGTTGTGTTGCGCTTATAGAGCAGAACAGGGCTTAGGCACTGGATTGTGAACTGACAGTTGACTCAACAGCACCAACTGCTTCGCTTCTAACTTTTCCATTAGTGATTTCGCCTGATTTCTCTTTCTGTTTTTGAATATCCTGTTCTTTCACTATCACTGGTTTGAACTGTAAGAAAGAAAGAAAGAAATAGGCTGGATGGTTGAGAAAAAGGTACCGAGCAAGAGAGATCAAAGAGGGTACGGATTTACCTGGTATATAGCATATATGACATTCCTTCTAATCTGAGCCATCATCTCTAAAAACAGATTGTAGCCTTCTAGTTTGTACTCTATTAGCGGATCACGCTGAGCATACCCACGGAGTCCGACAGCTTGCTGAACAAATTTAAGGGCTTGCAGGTGTTCCTTCCACAGTCTATCTATATTGCTCAATATGAGGAATCTTTCAGCTTCTTTCATCAAACCCGGAGATTGTGCCTCAATTATTTCCTGGGTGATATAAATGGAAACATAATTTTTTTCAAAAACTGTTGCCTTTGTTCCTTTGTATGATTTAACCTTAAGATAGAAGAATAGTGGTTGGGTGTGCGTTAAGTAAATTCAAAAGAGATGCTGCTGGAAGATTATTTATCAAAGAGGGGACTACTGATCTGACCCTTTTCTTCATGTAAGCTTCTCGGCCACACAAACGAAGGTAATCTCTTAATTCATCATAAGTCGAGCATTTGCTAGCCAGTAGATCAGAGGTCAAGTCATTCAACAAGTAGCAATACCTGCACATACCAATAAACTCATCCTCAATACGGAAATCAAGATTGATTGTGGCAATGCCATTCTCCTATCATTAGAATTCAGAGTACGAGATAATACAAATTATATGAGATAGAAAGTTCTCTTAGGTTACTTTTGGTAGACCGTATGAAATGTGGGATTGTTAATACGTGTTTTAAAGAGTAAAATTTATGATACGTATTATTAATACTTATACGGATAGTGAACCAAACATCTTTAGTTGGTATTATTTATGCTATCTCATTACTAATACACTCTACCAAACGGGGGCTTACTGCTTTACTTTGGCGATCAGCTTCTCAAGGTCCCAGTTCTCTTTGGGAGTATCTGGCCCAATGTTTGCCTGTTCAAACAGATGCAAAAATCTTTACAAACTAGACGTGCTTGATTTTTTATCCAGAAAAGTAAAGATGGTGAAATAAGAAAAAGAAACAGAGGAATTATTGTATGTAATGTGGTGCCATGGAAATGATTTCACCTCTAAGATGTCATCCATTGTTAACTCAGCGTACTCAATGACAAGGGACTGGAGGTTGTCAGCTTGAAGGGCTCGTCTTCGCTCAGTATAAACACGGTCCCTTTGACTATTCAAGACCTCATCAAACTCGAATAGCTGTTTTCTAATATCAAAGAAGTAATTCTCCACTTTCCGCTGAGCTTCGTCCAGTGCTTTTGTCAGCATCTTGGACTCAATGGGAAGATCCTCAACTCTAAAAGCTTTCATCATACCCTTCATGTCCAGTCAATGTATTATTTTTACAAAATGCCCTTCTTCACCCACTGAAAATAGTTGAATAACTAAGTCTTACTTGAATCCGGTCTCCTCCAAAAATTCTGAAGATGTTATCTTCCAGACTAAGAAAAAAACGAGAACTTCCAGGGTCACCTTGCCGCCCACTTCGACCTCGCAACTACAAGAGAATGCCCTTAACATATGACAGTTGAGACACAAGGCACTTTATAATTTCTACGCTTAGATAATTTCCTTACTACTTTACCTGATTGTCAATTCGACGTGATTCATGCCTTTCTGTACCCACCACATGAAGCCCGCCAGCAGCCACAACCTACACACCCACTCATAAATTAGAGAGATTTAAGTGCTTTCAAACTATCGGTATATTCAGAGCACGTACTGACTTTTGTCCTCTCTTCCTCGGTGTATATCTTGTATTCATTCAAAATCCCCAAGAATGCAGCTCGCAGTTTTGCAATAACATCATCTTGGACAGGACCCTGCAAATGGTCAGCTAGTCAATATAAGACATCTCACCAGCATGAGGGAACCCCATATCCTCATAACTATTCCAGTAATTCATTTTCGACTATTATTTATGTTCTCCGACCCCGAGTAAATTATGTTCCACAATGCCAGGAAAAAAATAGGGGAAACATTTCTCACATGGAGGTCCCCCATACCAATGAACTTATCTGCAAAAAGATATTTTCAGTTTTATGAGTATGGAAACATGATTGTGGACCTTTTCACAAGCATATGACAGCCGCTCCTCTGCTTCAAGTTCAGTCAATGCTCTTTTACCCCAAGAGTTAACAGCCAATTGCACAGCTTCCTCAGCCAACTTAGTATTTTTGCTAGAGAGTTTGCAAGGAAATAGACTTTCTTTCACCTGATGAATTAGTGTTAATTCATTTAAGTAAGAGGAACATAGTCATTCATGATCTGATTTTATGTACTAAAATTGAACCCAACCTTCCAATTTTTCTGCGGGGGAGGCTTTTTAACAGACACAAATACTTCATCACCAGGCTTAACAACCCTGTCAGAAAATGTCACGAGAGCTTAAAAGCATATGTTTTTTAGCTGGTGAAATTCATAAGATGTCCGATGTTGAAAACCCTACAAGAATATTCTGAATTATAAAGTGACGAATGGGCGAATTCACCTACCTAGGCATAAGGATCTCACGTAATTTTAGCCGCGCCATAAACTCTGCATTACCACCAAGAATAATATCAGTCCCACGGCCAGCCATGTTGGTTGCAATTGTAACTGCTCCCAGACGACCACTCTGAGCTACAATCTCAGCCTCTCTCTCTACATTTTCTGGTTTGGCATTGAGAACCTTAAACAAGAAGTGTTAGCTAGACTAGATAAGACATAAAGGACTTGATTTTATTTATGTTGAAATAAAAACAACAGGAACTTTTACCTCATGAGGTATTCCAGCTTCATTTAATTGTTCTGACAATGAATCACTCTGCTCTACACTTGTTGTGCCAACAAGGACGGGCCTCCCTGTCTTACACATCCTTGAAATTTCTACCACCACCGCCCTCCATTTTCCCGTGGCAGCTTTGAAGACGACATCGGATTCATCCTTGAAAAATTAAATTCAATGTTAAATAAAATATGGACAAAATCTCATCAAATAAGAATCCAAAAATGAAATCAAGTCTGCAACATCAAATGCCACACCGGTTAATATTATGAGGATTTCTGCTAAAAAGCATTTTAAGAGAATAATCAAGACAGTCAGGAGTGTGTCCAAAATATTTCCAACACAGAAAACAAATCTAAAGAAATGATAACATGCCGCTGACAAATGAAATGGCTAAACATGGAAGCCAGGAGCAAACCTTTCTCATCATTGGCTTGTTTGTCGGAACAATGGTGACTTTGAGTTTGTATATGCTTTCAAATTCAGAACTTTCAGTTGCTGCTGTACCAGTCATCCCACAGAGTTTTGGAAACTGCAAAGATGTAACTATTAAAACAATACATTTAAAGACTTTAAAGAACATTCTGATAATAAGTGACAACCTGAAGAAAGAAATTTTGGTAGCTGATTGATGCTAGTGTCACAGTTTCGTTCTGAATAGGCAAGCCTTCTTTAGCTTCGACTGCCTGGTGGAGCCCATCACTCCAGCGCCTTCCCTATACCAGAAACATTTCAAAAGATAATCTTTCACTATAATTCAGTTTTTACTCGCCGCAGATACAGAATGCAGCTCAAAATAAGTCCACTAGGGATACAAGGCAAAGGCGATAACAGATTATAATTTTGTCAAATACATATATCATGATAATAGGGGTGTAACAATTTACTTCAGTTTGGTTTCTTACAAAATTACAAATTGAACCGTCCTTCAGCAATTTGAAAATTTTGAAACCAAACCATGTGTTTCGATTCAGTTTGACTTAATTTTCATGGAATTTTGTAGTTATTTTAGTTACCAAATAAATAACTAATTATATAAATAATAATAATAATATGGAAGTAATAATTTATATTATTTATGCAATTAAATTTATATATGATCTAGAATATAGTGAAAATGTTTGATTTGATTCAGTTAGAGAAAAAAAAGAAAACCGGACAAATCCATTAATTATCGATTTTTTTACAAAATTAATACCACAATCGAACCATCGAAACTGAAAACCGAACAAAACCTACGATTCGTTGATTCACGGATTTTCGCTTACACTTCTAGTGAAAATAAGACTTCAAGAAACTGCTGATTGAACAAAGAATCAAAAATTGAAATAGTAGTACCTGCATCACACGACCAGTGAACTCATCCACAATCAGGACCTCTTTTCCACGGACAATATAATTTACATCTCTCAGGAAAAGTTCCTTTGCTTTTATAGCATTTATGATGAATGATGCCCACTGTTCTCGAGGGTCATATAAATCTTTAACATCAAGAATCTCTTCAGCATCCTCATAACCTTGTTCTGTCAAGAGAACGTTTTTTTGCTTTTCATCAACCTGAATCCACAAGATAGAAATTAAAAATTAGTATACTAACAAATTTTATCATTGGGAGGAAGTGCCGATCATCATATCCGTAAAAACTAATGATTGTAGTCGCTGGTTGTGTGTGTGTTATATTAGGAAGAACCTGTATCTGCAATGCAACTTCGTGTGTTTTGTTTTGATCTTGAATAAAATTGCCATATCAAAAACAAAGAAAAACAAAAGAAAGAAGTGATATCTAATGAACATCGCAATCGTTGAAATCAATAACTTTTTTTGTTATTTGTAATGAATTAATTTTTTTTTCTTTTTCTTATACAGTCATGTCATGACTTGAGAAGCAGCATTCAGCATCACACTGAAGGCAATCGACAGCCTATATTTTAATACACTAGTATTTCGAAGGCATGATCTTACGGTATAGTGTAGATCTCTCTCAAATGCTGCTGCTATCTTTGCTGCCTTATAATACTGATCACTTGGTTTCTCAGCAGGTCCCGAGATGATGAGAGGAGTTCTTGCTTCATCGATAAGAATGGAGTCAACTTCATCTATTACACAGTAGTTGAAATCCCTCAGAACAAGTTCTTCTACACTCTGTAGGCACCAAGAAATATGACAACTCAAACGAGCAGTGATATATACTGTATGAAAGAATACGTGAAAAGATCTAGATACTTTCCGTGGCTAGATTGTCCCTCAGATAATCAAAACCCAGTTCGCTGTTTGTCACATATGTTATGTCACACAAGTAGTTTTCTCTCCTTTGCTCACTTGTCATATCCTCTGTAAGTACAGAGCTGCACAAGTTAGATTATGGTAAAACTTAAACTGGAAGAGGTTTGAGTCAAAACTGTAGGGAAACACAATAAGATAGCTTAACAGCAAAGAGATGGCAAGTCATACGCTGAATCAAGCCAACCTTGAGCCCCAGGAATCTTGGTACTTGACCAACCCATTCACAGTCTCTTCGAGCAAGATAATCATTGACAGTGACAACATGCACACCTTTTCCACTAAGCGCATTTAGGAAAGCTGGCAGGATTGCAACCAGAGTCTTTCCTTCTCCAGTTCTCATTTCAGCTATTTCTCCCTTGTGTAGGACCATGCCACCTTCATACAAAAGTAGTTCTGTCATTTTAACTTATATGTATGAGTTGGACATGCCATGTTCCGTCATAACATGAAGCCGGTTGCCATCTCAAACACTCAAAGCCTAAATGCTGAACTAACCCTATATCCTAATTACTCATTAGGCTGTGAAATAACTTTGGGATTCGGAAACCTTGAATTAGATCTTAATCACAGGGAACATTTATTACTGAGAAGTTAGCCTTTTCTATTGAAGACTCTTGCAGAGGAATGAACCTTTTTACTAGCTGCTGACCAATGAGGCACAAAATACAGTTCACAAATACAGATCACAACAACAACAGATACGGAACTCTTATTTCAATATATGTCTTTTGCATACAAATGAGGCAATGAGTAAGGTAACCAAATTCATTGTCAGTTCACAGCTCATCTATTTCTTCAAGTGTAATCAATTTCAACAAAACAGCGAGACAACAGAATGGAAGGATAGCATCAAACTCAGGTCCATACGTGGTTCTTTTAGACCCCTTCTAACGGGATCTACGAAATCCGCAAGAAAAAATCTTACGAAATATTACCAATTAACTGAACATCGAAAGGACGGAGGCCTAGAACTCTTTTGGAAGCCTCCCTCACAATAGCAAAAGCTTCCTGAAATGTCATATGGTCATACAAAAAGAAAAGCTGTCCGTAACTAAGTACTGCACGAAATGAGACCCCAGTAATCCCACCAATGAAAAGAAACACCTATCTATGCACTTCAGCTCAGATCCCGCTATGATAAAAAAACTGCTTCTTCATTAATAGCCATATATATTACAGGACAACGTTTAGGTTTTGCATTTTAGCACATTTCACTTAGATTGAAATAACTTCTAACACCTGTTGATGCTTCTAAGAACATCTGAAACCAATACAAGCAAAACAGATATGGATCAATCGAACGCTGTTTTAACAGCCTAAATTCTTGGTTAAGTACGCTCACCGGAATCAGAGACTCCAAAGACTCCCCTCTACTAGTTCGTTCCTTCAATACCAAAGTCTTCTCTCTCAACCCTTCATCACTCAAAGCCGCCACCTCCGCCTCCAGCTCATTAACTTTGGCAACAGTCGACGCGTACCGCTGCCTCGTAGATTCTCCAGTATCCGGCCCCTTAAACAAACCCAACAATCCGCCCAACGACGCCTTCACCACCACCATCCTCCTCCTCCTACCCTCACCTATACACACCCTATCCTCATTCTCGAACCTCCTCAGCGCGTCCCTATTCACACTCGACAAAGATACTGACGCCTTAGTGCTTGCGGTTACTCCCGGGAGTATAAATCTGGACGAAAACGGAGATACCGACGGAGTGAAGACGCAGTTGCAGTAGTAGGACGACGAGGGTTCGAGCTTCGCGATTGGCGCCATTTTGAGAATCAAATCGACGGCCCTGAGCTCAGGATTTCGAATTTGGTTAGAGATTTTCGATTCCAGCGATGGATTTTGATCGTACTGAACTTGCGAGCTTCAAAGTGAGTCCATTCTGGATTTGTGGAGCGAGTTGCATTATCGAGAAAATCACAGATAAGGTCCAGAAATGTGCATTGAAAGGTCACGCAAAAGTAAATTGAACACGACATAGTTTCGTCTGTATGCGAAGCGGGATCTATATTACTGTGGCGGTTGGTGATAGGGCGGTTCGATTTAATTTTTAATAAAAAAAATCAAATCATATCATTGGTAATCGGTTTGAAAAATTTGAAATAAAAAAAATAGCTAGTTTTAGAAAAATCAAATCGAATAAAATTATATGATTCGATTCGGCTCGGTTAATTTTGTGATGAACTTTACTGATTAATTTAACTACTAAATATGAAAATTTTTATAGAAAATACTAATTTTGTTCCGTTTGGATCGATTCAGTTGAAAAATTAAAAACCAAACAAAACCATTAGTCGTCGGCTTTTCAAAATTTGAAACCGTAACTGAACCACAAACATTCCAAACCGAACCGAATCTATCTGTTCAGTTCTGTTTGATTCGATTCATCGGTTTACCAATTTTTATTTATAGTTGGTGAAATCGAGGATTTAATGAAAAATGAAATAAAAATGGATAGTTGAATAATCGATTTTAATCGAACTAATGAGTTTGATTTGATTTGGAGTGTTAGTGTGATTTTTTTTTTAATTTTTAAAACTGATGATTGATAGTTCACCTCCATTTTTTATTTTTTTAAACCAAACCAAATCAAACCAAACTATTTTACAACCATATATAAATTTGAGGGAAATCGGAGATGAGGTGACACTCATATTTGTTAGGTAAGGGATCAGATCAAAAATATGTTTTACTAATTTTCTTTTTTGTTTTAGAGGTTTTGGTGTTATAGTGTGTTAGGGTATTAGGATACACTTTTAAAATATATAGATTTTAGTGTTTTGCGGTTTTAGAGGTTTTCTAGGGATTCCATACACTTAGGGGTTAGAGTTTTTTAATCTTAGGATTTAGGCGTTTAGATTTTGTAGGTTTTATTGTATCTTGAACTATACTATAAACATCTTGAAACCTTAAATGAAAAAAAAAGAAAGCAGTTTTCTAACCTGATTTCTTACCTTGCTTACATGTGGTCATCTAATGTACGATAACCCTACATGTAATTGATTATATGCTATGTTGCACCAAAACACCGAGAGGGTGTCATATCCCGTACCCGTAGGGGTTTCTATAACGGAAATTCCATAAATTTAAAAAAACTATCTTATAATTTTAGTTGCTTAAAATTATTGATTATATGTTTGAAAAACCTTAAAAAAATTTTAATATCTTTTTTGGATGTCTGTATATAAAAACTATAATACTTCTATCTCATTTTTTCTCATAAGAACTAATTATTTATAAATTTCTCAAGTAACAAGTAAAAATAGTAAATTTTTAAGGAATTTAATAACCGTTTATGTCGTACCCGTTTTCTAATAATTTTAAAAATTACGTATCTCGTATCTGTACATGTATCCGTTTACGTACCCATCTCTGTATCCGTGCAACTTAAATTATATGATATAAATTAGTAGTTCTATATTGTTTTCTATATCAAAGTTTATATTCAGTGAATAAATTAGTAAATAATGTTAATAAAAAAATCAAACTGAATCAAATCATACGGTTTGATTTGGTTTGAATTTTTGAAACCTACGATTCGTTTCGGTTTCAAATTTTTACACCGATTACAAATGATTTTTAAATATTTACTAAATAGAACTGATTTGCTACACCCCTAGAAATTACATGAACAAGGTTATTTTTGGAATTGAAATATCATTATATTGTAAAATTTGTCAGGGCCTTTTATACCATGTTCAGAGACTCCACAAGGCAAGATTCCCTTCTTGAAGCGAATCAAACAAAAACAAATATGGTTGGGGCAGCCTCCAGGGCGAGTCCTTTGCAGTTGTTCTTGTCGATTTGTTGAAAATAAACCCAAATCTGGGTCTCATACTCTACAATTGTCTGGCTGTAAAGCAAGGATAATGGTGGATGAGCTAGGTTCCGGTGGATCCTCAATCTGCATCCACTCGAGGAAGCTAGGATCATCAAAGTGAATGAAGCTGCTTTTTAGTTTACTTCTCTGATCAACTGTAAGGGATTGAATCTGCGGAAACCTTGCCTCATGTAAAAAAACAAGGGGAAAAACCCAAAAGGGGCCCTGAACTATCACCGCTTACCCAATTGCGGTCAGAACTACCACGATTTCCAAAAAGGGTGCGATGAAAAAAAAATTAAACTGATTTTCTAAAATAAAATTTACCATCACATTCCTAACCTAATATTATTACAAGACTTAGATTTGTGTGCAAAAATTACATCGTTTGGTTATCAAAATAAATTATACCATTTTGCGCACATAAAGAAAACGACGTCTTTTGATAACCAAATGACGTAATCTTCGCACACAAATTTAAGTCTTATAATAATATTAGGTTAGGAATGTAATGGTAAATTTTATTTTAGAAAATCAGTTTAATTTTTTTTTCATCGCACCCTTTTTGGAAATCGTGGTAGTTCTGACCGCAGTTGGGTAAGCGGTGGTAGTTCAGGGCCCCTTTTGGGTTTTATCCCAAAAAACAAATTATAGCCAGCCCAATGTCTGTGAAATAGTGATAGAATCTTACCCTACAGGATTAATGGATATCTGATTACATCACCTGCTCGTAAGGAGGGGCTTTGTGAGTTGGTATGAGACGCGAAACGAGATATCATCTTTGAGAGCTGCCCTCCGGTCGTCAAACAAACAATTGCACAAATATTTTAATAAACTCTCTTTTTTTATTTCAAATGATAGCTATTACAGAATAATAATTAATAAAAAATGGAGATTT
The DNA here is from genome assembly GCA_002312845.1 of Kalanchoe fedtschenkoi. Classification (NCBI taxonomy): domain Eukaryota; kingdom Viridiplantae; phylum Streptophyta; class Magnoliopsida; order Saxifragales; family Crassulaceae; genus Kalanchoe; species Kalanchoe fedtschenkoi. The sequence continues at coordinate 132,835 of NQLW01000085.1, forward strand.
ACTCTAGATGCTAGTATCCGAGGAGCAGGGAATCTTATCTCGGAAAGCTCCTCTGCAAGGGTTCTGCAAGCTGCCAAAGCTGCTGCACATCTTGCTTCATTTGATGCAAGCTCAGCTTCCTAAATAAGATGCAACTCTGTCATAATGCATCATAGTATTATCTTGGTCAATTAGATTTCTAATGAAAATTAATCCAAAGGCATTTAAACTCACTGCTGGATCAGTTCAAACATTCTTGAAACAAAATGACACCTTATACTCCACAAGTTCAACAGATAAAAATGCCACAAATAGCTTCAGAGAAAAATCAAGCGACTTACCGATCAAATGAAAATATTTGTGCCATTGTCAAGAACGAGGGCCGAGTCAGACTGCAACGCGAGGTCATAAGCCGGTAGCTCTTCAAAAGTGCCACCCTCCCCGTGCATAAGGCATCGAGGTACCACCATCCTCAGATACAGATCAAATGATGCATTCAAGAACAAAATTCTAAATATTAATCTCTAGTCTTCATGTCTAACAACAAAGAGAGCTCCTTAGGGAACCGATGTATCTTGGATTTAGTTATAGGAAACCCAAATCTCAAAGCCATGTCTTTTATTCTTTCGTCCAAGTTTGATCACATGTTGATAGCCTCTGCAGAAGTTGTGGCTCGCTATAGGGTTTTCTTGTCAATAAGAATCGCAGCCACATCGTCTTCAACACTGGCTAGATACTGTGAAATACTGACCGTGATAGGCAGCCTAACCATTATCACTCTTAATAAATTTACTTGATAGACATTTGCATATTGAACAGAGAACTAAAAATACACTTATTCTGTCTTTAAATCTTTCTTCACCTCCATGGAGATTGCAAAGCTCTGACTTTCTTCAACACCCGGCATTTGTATGTAAAGTGTCGAGTCATTTTTATACGTCTCGTAAGTATCTACATGAACTTCCTCTCCAGGACCAATAACTTGAGTGATGAAAATATCATCAGAGCAACGGATTTCAAGCATATCGTGTGCCCCTGATGCTCTATTTGAAGCTCACTGCAATTACACCAGTGATTCACCAAAATCGTCGTGAAGGACCAGTACGCCGCTAGAAGCTTGCAAGAAGCTAAAGATTCAGAACTCCGAAAAGACAAATTCCAGCACAAAGTACGTCAATTACAATGTCATATCCCTGTGCCTTCTGCCCAAACTTTTCATCCATTTCAACGTTGTTTTCTCAAGATGAGGGCAGTTGGGGTGGGTCAGCAAATGAGGGATCGATCCTGCAGGGCCGTAAGTGTTGGGTCCACCTGCACAAACAATTATCCGACTATTACCTCTGATTCTTTTAATTAGCACCACAAGTTATCTCAGCAGAAGGCCCTTGAATAATTGCCATAGCGACCTCCACTATTGAAAATAACAACAACGTTTCAAAATAAACAACATCGTTTCTCTTCTGGTGTGAAGAATCCAGTTTTGAAGTTGTAAGAGACGCAACGACGTCGTTTAGTTAAAGCCAAAAACATTCTTACTTAAACTCTAAAGACGTCGTTACGCCTCATCTCTTCCCTTACTATGTATTTTTCTCTCTGCTCATTCTCACCTCTTCTCATCAGTATATATATATATATGCATTTCCCTAATTGTATCTTTAACTTTTCGATGCGATCAATAAAGTAGAGATGTTATTTAGCTTGTGATCATCGATCTTGCTCAAAACCCTAGCTTGATTTCAAGGTATCAGAGCTAGAAATATGTTGTCAATCCTGTAGATTCTGGTAAACTTATGCATCCTTCCGCCAAATCTATAGATCAATTCTACTTCGTCTGGTTTCTTGCTACGTTCTTGAGGTGATATTCGGTGAGAATTCTCTCAAATTTACAACGGAGAAGAATTTGTTTCTGGTTCAATCTATCGGATCTATCTGGTGAAATGGAAAACTTAGTACCTACACCTATTGTTGAACCTGTAAATGAAAGTTCTAGTAGTTTACAGTCTGATTTGGTTTCACCTCTCATCAATGCTCGTCATTCTTATTACATCAAATCGTGTGAGCTCTTTGGCACAAAGATTACACATATTATCTTGATCGGAATAGATAACTTTGAGTAGTGACGAAGAAGTATTGTTACAGCTCTGTCAACTAGGAACAAGTTAGGTTTCATCTATGGAACTATGATTATTCCTAATGTTGATGCTGAAATCTGGTTTGATTACAATTGTGCTAAAGAAACAGTAGTATCTTGGATCAATCATTCACTGTCACCTGATATATTCAAGACTGTTATGTATGTAACATGTCCTAAAGAACTCTGGGATGAGTTAGTGACCAGATTTAGTGAAAAAATGGACCAAGAAAAGCGCAACCTAAAGCTGAATACTATGTTATGAGATAAGAAAATTTAACTATGGATCAGTTTTATTCTAAACTGAAGAGTCTGAGAGATGCAATCAATAATATGGCATTGCTTAGAAAATGTGATCGTATTATCAAGTGTCATAGGCACATTGATCATAAACTGGAAGAAGAAGAGGATCATACTATGCATTTTTTGATGGGATTAAGACAAGAGTAAGTAACCATAAGAAGCACAATCTTACTGATGCAACCTATTCCAAAAATAGAAGCAGCTTACTCAATGGTAGTTTAAGAAGAAAAATAAAGACAAAATTCAGCAAGAAGTTTCACTGAAGCAACTGCACTTTTCAGTAAATCCTCTTATGGCTCCACCTACAGTACAGAGAAAAAATTTGCGAAGAATGATGGTGATAAGGAAAAATCAGGTGCTGTAAAGTGTTCATACTGTAAGAAACCAGGACATACAAAAATACAGTGTTATTTAAATTTCCTGAAAATCATAGACTGTATAAACCATTGACAGCTCAACAAATTGTAAACAAGAAAAGATATGCTTCATATCAAGCTAGTATGGTCTCTACTGATGCATCATCTCCTGTCAGCAACTCTTAGCCTGAGCCTCTTGAATCTGACTCACTCAGCTTTACCAAGTCTCAATTTCAAGAGCTGCTGAAGTTAGTAACATCTCAAAATAGTTCTGATCCACATACATCCATTGCAAATACTGTTATGGCAGGTAACTCTCAATGTTTCACTATGTCTATTGATACTGATACTTGGATAATTGACTCTGGAGCCTCAAATCACATTACATCCAAACTTGATCTCCTGAAAATCCTCAACCAGTACAGTCCACAATTTTTCTGCCTAATGGAAAATCAACCTCCATCACTCATATTGGCGAAGTTACCCTGACTTCCACACTTACTCTTCACCATGTCCTGTATGTTCCTACTTTCAACTACAACCTTATTTCTATATCCTAACTTCTTCATAATACCACTAACACTGTCCTCTTCACTGACACTCATTGTTTTTTTACAAGATCCTGTATTGAAGAAGAACTATGTGATTGGTAAATCCTGCAAAGGCCTCTATAAGCTTCCATCACTCATTACTTCTACCTTGACCTCCACTGATACACCATCCTCCTGCAATCCTACACAATCCAAGCCTTGGCATATGAAGTTGGGTCATGCATCTTATTCTACAATTAGTCATATAGCTCAATTGAATATTACTCCAAATAAGAACTTGACCTTGCTTTGTCTGTCTTATTGCTAAACAGTCCAGACTGCCCTTACCATCTAGTTTTTCTCACTCACAAACTAACTTTGAAATAATTCATTGTGATGTATGGAGGGCCTTATAAACACAAAACTTATAATGACTACTCATATTTTCTTATAATTATTGATGACTTCACTAGATGTACATGGGCATATTTTATGGTCCAAAAATCAGAAGTCTTACCCATTCTTACCTAATTCTTTACCTATGTTCAGAATCATTTTTCCACAACTGTTAAGGTTCTAAGATCTGATAATGGTTCAGAATTTGTGAATCATGCTATGACTTCTCTTCTCTCTACCAAAGATATATTTTATCAAACTTCTTGTGTGGATTCTCCTCAACAAAATGGTAGGGTGGAAAGAAAACATAGGCATATTTTAGATCTTGCTAGAGCCTTGAGGTTTCAAGCCTCATTACCTATTTCTTTTTGGGGAGAATGTATTCTTACCTCAGTCTACTTGATAAACAAACTTCCATCCTCTGTTTTATATAAGCACAACTAATGAATATTCACCAACTGTGCTTCTATATTCATCAATTGACATGCTATATTCATTAGATCACCTACTATATTCATCAGATGATTTGTACTTCAATATTTGTAGAAAAGAATAAATTGTGAATATATAAGTACAACTTATGAATATTCATTAGTTGTGCTTCTATATTCATCAGTTGAGGCAGAAAATGAAAAAAATGATGTCGTATTTCATTAAAATCAAAACGACTTCGCAAACGAAAGTACATACTCCCGGAGCACCCAAGAGTGACTTGTTTAGGTTAGGGATCGGGTAAGAAAATATATTTTTATAATTTTTTTCCGTTTTAGGTGTTTAGGGTTCAGTGTGTTAAGGTATAAGAGTTACAAAGTTTTATGTTTTAGAATTATCAGATTTTTAGGATTTTATGGTTGTAGGGGTTTTTAGGTTTTCGAACTCTTGGGGTTTGAAATTTTGTGCTTTTAGAGTTTAGGATTTAGTTTTTTTAAATTTTTTAGGTTTTAGTGAATTTAGGAATATGCCCTAAACATCCTAATAATTAAAACGAAAAAATAAGTCATTATAATGTTGTTTTTTCTTATTTCTTATCTAGGTTATATGAGGTGTCACCTTATATCCGTTAAGCCCATTTTTAGTAAATATAAAAATATACATTTGATATTATTTATTATGTTAATTTTTGAATAAATTGAATATTATTTTAAAAATTTTCTGATTTCTTACTGATTTTTTTATTTTTGGGTTGTTTATAATTTACTGAAATAAAGTCTTTTTTTTATTTGCACCCAAAATTTACGGACTGCATTGGCTTGACAGGTTCTGAAAACTGAAATTGAGATCGGAGACGACGACGTGGTCGGACTTGATATTAAAAAAAGGCTGTTTTGAGATAGTGAGGGAACTTTGATTTGGGGATTCGACATGGCTGAAGAATCTATGCCACCGCCAATCAGGCTGATGAACTTTGTATCTGAAGAACAGGTGCGTACCAACCCTAGAAAACATGATTGAGAAAAGATTGGATTTTGATATTATGCTCGTGTTTATCTTTGAAGATTGAATGTGGGTTTTGTTTTTATACTTGGTGGTTTTGCAGTTGGATGAGGTCAAGAGGACTAGAGGTGAAAGGGTTGAGGATGGGACTGCTCAGAGAGACAGGCCTCTTTTCCAGGTGTGGTTGGAGTGTATTCATTTTTTTTTGTTGCTTCAGATTTGAGCTGTCTAGCTGCAGTGTGAAATTGTGTGGATTCGCGCCCTCTGGTCACTTTGTGGGAATTCAATGCCGCTAGCTTTTGGATCCTATGCATTCAAAATTGGTTGTGAACATGGAAAGGTTCTAGTGCCATAGCATTGTGTTTCCTGTAATTTCCGCACGAAATGTTGTGTCTGAAAGTGTGGTGTGGAACTGGGCGTTTGGTCAGTGAGGTGGCTTTTTTAGTGCCGTAGCTTGAAATATTTGCTGTTTGCAGATACTGAAGGAAAATAAGGACAAGAAAGATGCTGAATTCAATGAGAGATTTAAGCATAGTAAGTTCTTCTATCGACCACTCAATTTCAGAATCATGTTGATGACTAGGGGAACATATTCAGAAAATGGGCGCAGGATCTTAGTGCCATTTTTGTTGATTCCATCCCTGTACATTGTTAAGTAATGTTTGCATGGTTGGCAGTTCATATCTCCACAATAGGTTGCTTACACTTTTATCGGCTTCCTTTTTTGTAGGACCGCCCAAGGCATTGGATGAAGATGAGACTGAATTTTTGGATACCATGGAGTTGGTGTGTTAGTTGTCGACTCTCGTAGTCCATATGTAAACCCTTTATATTGTTGTGAGTATTTCTTCATTCTTATAGATTGTTATCTATCTCCAGTCAAGGAGAGAGTACGAAAAACAACTGGAACGTGATGAAGAGATGCAACTACGAAGTTTCCAAGTAAATTACTGTCTCTAAATTTGGAGAAGTTCATTAGTTGGCAGTTGTCATCATATAACAATGCACTATGTGTTTCCATTGTCGTTTCCCAGTTGTTGTCGGAAGTTATACTGAAATCTATTGCTGGATCTTCTGGTTTACATTTGTTGACAGTATTGAAATATCTTTATCAGAATGTGGCTCTGTCTTCTTTTGCAGGCTGCTGTGGCTGCACAGTCAAATTTTGTACGCGAACTGAAGGAAACACCTACTGATCTTATACTGGAGGTACCTAAAAAGGTATATCAACCAAAGGAATACGTAGTGAATAATTAGCGCCAAAAATACAGTTCTCTTTCAATCGTTTATGGCCTTGATTGGCTTGAAGGGTGTGATTATCAGCGGAAAATGAAAGATTAGTTTGTCGTGCGTAGTGCTGAAGCTTTTCTCAGCAAAACATTAGTCTTAGCATATACTACTCATCTGCAGGAACAGAATCCCGCTGTAAAGAAGAACGCTCATCCTCGTCCAGTAAATGTGATCATCAAAGTCAAGCCTCAAGCAAAAAAGGCAAAGACTGATCCAGAAAGCGGAGAAGAACAACCTTCTGAATCCATCAAAGCAGCGGACACCAGTGCGCAAAAGCCAGGCAAACAAGAGACACCCGATGGTAACACTGATTCTTCTAATGGTGCTACTAAGCTAGGTCTAGTTTCCTACAGTGATGAGAGTGATGATGATTACTAGTGTTGTAGTTTGACAGTGGCTCAGTTCAGTGGTTTTTGAAACCCTGAGCACGATATATATAGGTTAGAGAATTCACAGACTCCGTAGTTGAACTGATAAATTACAAAATTGAAATGACGAAGAAAAAATTACACCCAACAAAAGAACTGTGAAGCCTACAGAGATGAAGCACTCATGTGTAGTGAAACTAGAGAAGCATAAAACCCATCTCTGATGTTGATCAGAGTTTCATGCCTGCCTTTTTCTACTATGACTCCATTTTTCACCACTGCGATAACGTCTGCGTTTTTGATGGTTGATAGACGATGAGCCACCACCACCGTGGTTCTGTTCACCATCACTCTATCCAATGCTTCCTGAACCACTCTCTCCGACTCGGCATCCAGCGCACTCGTTGCCTCGTCCAGTAACAGTATCTTGGGACTCTTTACTATTGCACGAGCTATTGCCACTCGCTGCTTCTGCCCTCCAGAGAGCTGCACTCCTCTCTCTCCCACCATCGTGTCGTATCCCTGCATTTGTCACCATCGGTGAGCCAATTTAGGGCAAAGCAGCAGTAATGTATATGTTTATGTGATCATTCATGGGCGTACCTGGTGTAAGCTGCTGATGAATTTATGGGCATTTGCCATCTCAGCCGCCTCCAGGATCTCAGCTTCATCTGCCACCCCCGCCTTCCCGTAGGCAATGTTTGAACGAATTGTTTCGTTGAACAGAACCGGCTCTTGGCTGACAAGACCCATTTGCTGCCTCAGCCATTTCAGATTGAGCGTTTTGATATCAACTCCATCGAGAGTGATGTGCCCTGAGTCAGGATCATAGAATCTCTGCAACAATGAGATCACTGTAGATTTTCCACTCCCACTTTCTCCTACCAAAGCAACTGTCTGAAAAGCAGACCACAAGAAAGATTAATATGATGAAATTCTCTTATCAATCCTGCTACAGACAGACGTGGAGTTTAGGTGAGACGTACCTTGCCGGCGTGAATCTGTAAGCTGAGATCCTTGAAAATTTGGATGTCTGGCCTTGTTGGGTACTTGAAACTTATATGCTTTAGTTCAATCTCCCCTCTTACAGTTTCCAGAGTTGTACCTGATGGGTCAACTGGATCTATTTTCGATTGGCGGTCTATGATTGCGAATATAGACGCAGTGGCTGACTTTGCTTTAGAGGAGTTAGGAGCCAGTGTGCTCGACTGGGATATTCCTACAGACGCCATTGTCAGCGCGAAGAACACCTGTAGAACAATCACGCACATAACATTTATCATCAGGAACCAATCCCCTTGCAGATCAAATAATTTCAGCTGAAGATGTGTTTTTATCAGGATCATCTCACTTGGAAAACATCTGTGAAGTTGGTTCTTCCAGCGTCCACCAGTCGAGCTCCGGCGTAGAAACTGGTTGCATATACTGAGAACAGCAAGAAAAAGGATAACCCAAAACCTGCTCCACTGATCAACCCTTGCCTGATCCCTGTCTTCATTGGGCCCTCACATTTCTCCGAATAGTGTTGCATGACTTTCTCTTCGGCGCAGAATGAAGCAACCGTCCTTATGCTGCCCACGGCGTCGTTAGCCACTTGGCTCGCCTCTTCATACATCATCTGCAGTGCCAAAAGTTACGAATATTACTCGAGCTGAACGTATACGTTATTAAAATTGTATAAATCTGATGATCCATACCTTTGCGTCTGCGCTGAATCCTTTCATGAACTTTACTTGGACGTAGCCGTTGACTCCAATGAGAGGTATCAGAACCAGGACGATAAATGCCAGCTCCCAACTCGCCACGAAAGCAATTATCAGGCCAGCGATTGCAGACGTAGCATTCTGAACGTACTGACCAAGCGCATCCCCAACAAGACCGCGCACAGTGGCTGCATCAGAAGAGAGCCTTGCACCAATAGACCCGCTCGAGTTCTCCGGCTCATCAAACCAGCTGACCTCCATACGAACCACCTTCTGAAAGCACATTTCTCTAACACGTCGGACCAGCTTACAACCAGCCAATCCAAAGAAATATGACTGCGCTGGAAGTGCCAGGAAGGACACACCGCCCAGGAGAACGAACATCCCGGCCCAAAATTTTGAATCCTCTCGCAACTCGTGCGGGGGTTTGAATAATGTTGAAATGACTCTGGAGATCAGTGTACCGAAAATCGGAAGAACCGCACCATTGATCATTGCGGCAATACTTCCAACGATAAGTATTGGGATCTCTGGCTTATTCAGAGCAGCCAAGCGGCTCACTGGGACTGGCGGAGGTGGCTCTACATTTGGGGATGGGGGACCTTCAGGATCTGCACTCACAGCTTCCTCCACTGCTAGTCCAGTTCCCAGTCCAAATATAGAGAAGGAGTGGCGGCTGCTGTTTCCTCTGCCAGAAGATCCCTTGCTTAGAGACCTTCTTATTGAATGACTTGAATGCTTAAATGATTCCATCGAAAATTCTGCTTTCTCTTGGATTTGTTTTAGTTTGGATTCCTTCGTCACTTCCTGCAAGCGTATAAGCTGCGCATACGCTCCCTCAGGATCTTGTAGTAACTCAGAATGAGAACCTGAAAATTTAGAACCATGTACAAATGAGGAAGTTGACATGTGATGAAATTAAGGTTGCTAGTGCCTGGAACTCTGGAAATTGGTTTTCTTGGGTTCCAGTTGGAAAATACCTTTCTCCACCATCTTTCCCCGATGGATAACTGCGATCATGTCAGCATTTCTGACTGTGCTGAGACGATGAGCCACTATGACAGTCGTTCGGTTAACCATAATCCTGTCTAGCGCCTCCTGCACAACCCTCTCAGATTCGGCGTCAAGTGCGCTTGTTGCTTCATCTAGAAGTAGGATCCGCGGATTTTTCAATATGGCTCTGGCTATAGCTACTCTCTGCTTCTGCCCCCCCGACAGCTGAGTCCCGTGCTCACCCACCATGGTGTCCAGTCCCTTCAGTGGAAAATGCACAATGAACAAACGTGATTCAATAATTTTTCTCAGAGCGGATACAAATACAAATGTGATTCATGAAAGTGTGCAAACCTGTGGCAGTTTATCGATAAACTTGGCTGCATTAGCGAGCTCAGCAGCGGCCTTTATCTCCTCTGACGTTGCGCCATCCTTCCCATACGCAATATTGTCCCTTATGCTTGCTGTGAACAGAACCGGCTCCTGGCTAACCAATCCAATCTTTTGCCGAATCCATTTGAGCTGGAACTCTTTAAGATTGATACCATCTATAAGAACCTCACCAGCTAGAGGATCATAAAATCTTTCAATCAGACTGATCACAGTCGATTTTCCGCTCCCACTCTGTCCTACCAGAGCCACAGTTGATGCACTTTGAATGGAAAGCGAGAATCCGCTGAAGATTTGCTCCTCTGGTCTAGCTGGGTAGGCAAAGTAAACATCCTTCAGCTCAATATCTCCCCGAATGTCTTCCAGTACTTTCCCACTCGGATCCGAGGCATCTATTTCGGGCTTCCTGTTGATTGTTTCAAACATCTTGAACGCTGCTGCTTGGCCTGAAGCAAATGCGCTCATGCAGGGAGACGTCTGTCCTAGCGACCTGCGCCATCATCCAGTTAAAGAAAAAGTTTATGAAACAAGATCAATAACGCCATCAACATGTAAGTTACAGCGGAACTCACATAGAGCCAGTCAGCACGGCAATGATAACGTTGATGACGTCACCACCGGAGTAATCGCTACTTATGACGAGCCTTGCACCATACCACACAGCCAAGGCGTAGCTCCCAAAGATGATGAGGAAGACAGTACCGATGCCCACTCCGGCCGCCGTGCCTTCCTGAATCCCTGACTTGTATGCGCTAACTAGAGACTCATTGTACTTGGCTATCGCTTGCTTCTCACCGGTAAACGATGCTACCTACAAAAATAAATCACCCCACACAGTCATATCAATCCTTAGGAGTGCAGCCAAAAAATATGGCTCCAAATGACTTACAGTTCTGATTCCGCCGATAGTCTGCTCTACAATGGTTGCGGCTTTGGCGTACGCAGCCTGTCCCCGGGATGCCATCTTCGAAATGAAGATAGCCATAGCCCCACCGGAGATGGCGATAAGAGGGATAGCCGATAGCATGACCAGTGTCAGAAGCCAGCCTTTCACAAAAGCTATGATAAATCCTCCCAAGAATGTTGACATCAGCTGTATGAATTTCCCAACCTACGCAACGGATCAAAACATGAGACCAAACATGCTGCCACGCAACCTTAATAACATATGTTGATGTTATTCGCATAGATGTGCACCTTCTCTCCCATGGCGTCTTGTATGAGGACTGTGTCGCCGGACATTCTTCCTACGACCTCCCCTGTATTCGTTTCCTTGTCAAAGAAGGCAACATCTTGCCGCAGTATAGTCTTTAAATACAAACTTCGGATCCGTGCCGCTTGTCTTTCTCCTGTCACCATCCAACACGACACCTCTGGAATACAGAAAGAGCAGATTTTTTTTTCTCATTAGCATTTCATAAATTCAAACTTCAGACGTAATTTGAGCGCAGGGTGATCGCTCTTACGAAGAAACGCTGCCACAGCTGCACCCACAGCCAAGTAAACAAACTTCAACGCCACCTGCATGTGTCAAAATGTTTCGTGATCCCTTTTGAATAGAAATCGGATAAGTTATTATAGGATAGAAGGTTGTCCGGAGTATGAATGGAGGAGAGTCTTACGCTGGTGACAGCGTCTAACGTTTTGTCAGTATTTTGGTTTAGTCCGAAAGAATCAATGAGTTCACCCATGAGTATGGTCATAAGGGGCATACAGACTCCATTACCCACTGCGCCAATCGTACCCATTACCATCATGGCATGATCCTTTGAGTCGGCGAAGGTAAAAAGCTTGTAGAATGGGACAGTTTGAGGTTTGCTTTCCTTCTCCTTGTGCTTCTTTTCCTCTTGCTGATCTCCATTGTTGCCGGACCGGTTCTTGGCTTGCTGGCTCGATGAGCTGCCGTCACTCTTTGACGCACTAGCACCACGCTCATTGGCACCGATGTTCACGCCACTCTCCTCCTCACCCATCAGCAGCAAGTTGGTTTTACCCTTGCAATCCAACTTGTGCCTTCCTGAGCCGGATCGCTAAACCAAACCTTGTGCAGTAGAGAGAACAATGCCTATAAGATCAAAACGGGGCTGATTATTAATTAATCAAACAGAAGGAAACAACGACGGTTGAGGAAACGTACTAGCTCAGATCACAGACCAAAATGTCATGCAAAGTGAATGGTTGAGTTAAGTAGCGGATTTTGACAATTTTTCACGCAGAGATGGAAAGCTCTGGCTCAACAGAAATGGTTACTGGATTTTGCTTGGCGAACAAAAAAGAGCTTGCCTAATTTTGAGTACATGTTTCGGTCAAATAATTATGAGAAGGGAGAATTTATCTGTTCAGAATAATACTTTCATACTGGAAAAAGAGAGGCAGAAAATCAAGTATATTCAATAACTTGTGAATGCAAGGCTCAATCAAGCTCCAAATGATTGGGATATCTACCCAAGTTGAACAGTGGAAAAAAGACACAGAGCAAAGCAGGATTCTTGCGAAATAGAACTTACTGTGAGCAAGAGATGCAGCGTCCTGAGAGAAAGCTGGAGGATTTGTGAGTGCAAGAAAGAGAGAGAGGGAGGTTGATTTCTACTCTTGTCACTTCCATTATCAGAATGCTTTATTTAAACACGAAAGAAATGATGGTTAGGCCAAGGCTAATAATAATCAAAGCTGACAAGCTGTGGGTTTCCTTGGCATTCAAGCATTCAAGCATCTCATGCTCTCCTCTTATTCTCTATCTTTATGCTCTGGTCAATTCTTAACTTTCCTTTATTAATATATTTTTTTTATTCTTACTTTTAGTGCTCTCGAATTTAGCTTTTGCTTTCACATTAGTATATCAGCAAGTTGATAAATAGTTTTCCCAACTGTAATCTGATCAAACTCGACTTGCATAAGCTGTAATAATGCATTGGCGGCCTTAGACTCTTTATCCCTATTGCTGCGTGTGGGCTTCTCAACGGTCTTCATTTTACCAACAATTTCTTGAATCAAGATTTCTCTGCTCGCTCGCGCATTATATACGATACGATGATATCATGCAGAAGAAGTAAGTGCCCAAGACATCTGTTAATCATATACGACCAACGAACAGTAACAGTAATGGGTTTTATTGGTTTTAGGATTCTATTGGTTTCACATTAGTATGTGCCGAATGGGTCTCTCTTATTTCATGTGTAGTGTAGAAGTAGATAGGGTGATTAAGCTCTTGAAAACACGGGCTTTAATTTGGTCCACAAAGCGTGGTGGCTTTACCATACTACGTTGAATAATATTGGAATGCTGGAGATGGATTAAGACATGCATGATTCAACAACGTATTCCTCCGACACCGATATTTCGTCCCCCATAAGTTCACGAGCTTCTAGAATCAGGGTGGCTTCCCAAATTGCAGTGGGAAATTACGTTACAATTGCAACTACAGATCATGTGAATTAAGTCGAACAAACATCTGGTCGGGAGAAATTTTTGGACGTATATTCTTTATAATGTGGATTAATGGATCCCCACGTGACGTTGAATTATCAAAATATTACGTGACGAACAATTGTTGATGTTTAATTTTTTTTTACTTTGCAACGTATCGTATCATGTGCACACATATTTATCGGTTTTAATTTTCAACACGACACGGATATTTCACGTGGTGGACCATGTTCATCCAAAAATCAATTTTTTTTTAGTATATGCTATTTGACTAAATGAACCATGATAATTCTTTACTAATCTAATTAATGGTTTTCTCAATATAAAATGTATTTTTTAGCTCTTCAACTATAGATCTTTTTGAGACCGTTAAAAATAATTGAGCCACATATATGTTTTTGTAATAAGTGATGAATATGGTAAGTATTTGGTAAATGTTTCATACAAAGTTTTTATATTATAAAATTTAATGAGGATACGCATATAAATTCTTATTTATGAATTTTTTTAAAAAATAATTAATTAATATTGTAACTAAATTTATGAGTTTAATCTCACAAAATGATGCGTGCATAATATGATATAATGAATATTTGCATGTAACATCATAATTATAAACCAAAATTAACTTATAAGGAAAATTACTTATGTGGTTAATATCTGATGGTAACTAATCAATGTTATAAAAATTATAAAAATCTGCATTTTATAAAAAATAAAATATAAGTTAAAAAATGAGAAGTGAATGATGTGTTAATCTGATTAACTTGATGTCATAATGGGTTAACATCAAATGCAATATGATTAAAATTCAATGTAATTGACTAATTTTCATTTTCTTTGGTTTTAACACTAATTTATAAATCATGAATAACCCGTGCATATCTCATGCACTAGAAACACATATGTGCACCTATTTAAAA
>NQLW01000085.1:147124-157424 GCA_002312845.1 Kalanchoe fedtschenkoi
TCTGGAACACCCCATGGTGTTTCCCATCCATCCCCAAACCACCTAACATCACCTTTGATGGATCAGTTCGTCGTCTCATCCAATCAGTAGCTCTGAAGCGCCGCATTCTCCCCATCCTTCCGCCTCATGCACAATGCAAGATCAGCAGCATGGTGCTCTCTAGGGAGAAAGATAGCTGGATGTGGTCTGGTCATAACTCAGGAGAGGTTTCTGCTAAAGCTTACCGCAGCATGTTAGCATCATTTGGTGATCGTGATCAGAAATGGAGCAAAATTTGGCTGAACGTGATTCCAAAAAAGTTTAGCATGTTCTTATGGAAGATTAGACACGGGATTATTCTAGTAGACACATTCTTCCAGTCCAAAGGATATCACCTAGCCTCCAAGTGCAATTGTTGTCATCTTCCAGATATCGAATCCCAAGATCATTTATTTGCAGCGGGAGATGTAGCTAGGAGAGTCTGGCTATGGTTGGGTTCCATGCTTAATTGTCGAAGCAACTTCTGCAGCCTGCAAGATCTGTTCATCTACTGGTTTGAAGGCTCCTCCTCTGCGTCGCAAGTAGGAGTCATGAGGATTTTGGCCTTTTGTATCGGCTTGTGGGAGATTTGGTGTGTCAGATGTTCGAACACCTTCGGAGAAGGCACCACTTTACCTCACCAGAAGTTCTTTGCATTTCAAACTATTCGTCTCATCAAGCTTCGCATGGCCAACTTCAACCCCAGTGTTGAACCCTCAGGTGCAGATCTTTTGCTTCTATCTACCCTCAACATCAGTCCAAAGACTTCGAAGCGCGCTCGAGTTGTCTCTTCTCGCTGGAGCCCCGCTATAAATGGTGCAACAGTCAATGTGGCTTGCACAGACAATAAAGTTGCCTTCATTTTCCGCAACAACAAAGGGGGTTACATTTCAGGAAGCGTCTCAAGTTTCAACAGCAGCAACCCCCTCCAGAATCTTGCTAGTCTTCTTAACATGGCAATTAGCTTCGCTCTCAGTCAGCGTCTTCATATAACTCAGTTTCAATGGGATCCAGACGTAGGACCGGCCTATTTTGGAAATTGGTTTTCCTACTTATTCAACATTTCAGCCATTGGCATTTCAAGATCAACCAACACTCCAGCTCGGCTCCTAGCTCAAGTCTTCTCAGACACCTCAAGTATGCTGGACAGCCCTCTAACCAATCGGCAGCTTCCCCTTCAAGTCATTCTTGCTTTGCAGCGAGACAGAAACAAGCTAGATATTTCCCCTTTGTAATCTGCATGGTCGTTGCTTGCTTGCCGATCTTTCTTTCGCATGGTCTCTCCATGCTTGATACAGTCGCTTTGCGACCCCCTTCTAGCCCGTTTGTATGTCTAGCGCGTTTAGCGCCCTTCAATAAACTATAAAGCTTAAAAAAAAAAGCTAAAAAATAAATAAATAAAATAACTAAAAAAAAAACTAAATAAAAAGAATTAAACATGATCGTTGGATCAAAAGAGATCGAAGGATAATAATAGTTCACAGTTTTGATCCACCCTTTATATATATAATTAATGAAATATGTATGCGTAGTTTATGAATTTGTCAGTATACCTAGTGATATTTCATGCTTGCTAATAAATAAAAATTTTTATCTAGTGATTATAATCTCAGATCTAGTTAATATGTATTTGTAAGTGATGATTATATCAGTGTAATAGGCGAATATGTCATGCTACCCAATAAATGTAAATTTTTATCTAATGATGAGTATAAATATCAAATCCGCAATACACGTGTAACTAAATAAAATACATGTGTGCCTAGTAAATATGCATATGCATTGTTATAAAAGTTTAATTTTTTTATAAGGAAGAAAAATACATTTGGACAATTAAAAATAAATGACGGGTTTGAGTAATTTTTGCTAATCAAGAAGTTCAAAACATATTGAAAGTGAAATTTTTTAAATCATTATAAACAAATCATTTATAAAAACATACACGCGCATATGTGAATTTTCCATCTTGAAAATTTTATGAAATTTGTATCAAGTAAAAAATATGATTATAATTTAGAGATAAATGACAATTTAAAAGAATTTTCTAATCAGAGACAGTCTCAATGAAAAAAGTAATTTAGAATTATTTGGCCAAGTATGTTAAACAGTGTTCCTCACAAAGGTGAAATATCGTTGTTTATGATCATTCTGAAAGAAACTTATTTCAGAATTAGTCTCAGTAAACTTCTATCGGGATTCATATCTAAGTTACTCTGAATCCTCCTGACTGTATTCAGCTAGATTATTGCATGATTATAATAAACTATTAATTACATAAGACATTTTCAATGCTTATAAACAACAAAACAATGACAATCTGCATTTAAAATTAACGACCAACACAACGAGTGTGGTGAATAGTCTCATAATGGATCCTACTCGTGTAAGAATAAATACTAACAAGATGACTTACATCAAGGATTATATCTCACAAACATCTAGTTCACTATAAAAAAGGTATGGTTTTCAATCAAATTTAATTGTGGTTGCAAAATGGCCGGATTATTTTCGATAATTTTTTATGATTTTTCAGATAATTTTTGAAAACAAACTCCGCAAACTGGCCGAACAGAAAACTGTTGGGTTAATCTCAGCCCCGTCACTAAAGCACACGATCGGTAGGAGTCTTTCTCAATTAGGGTTACGGTTTCCGTCACTAAGCGCCACATTATATTAAGAAAAAAAGAGACAGTAGATCGATCGATCAATCTTTCACGTCTCTCGTCAACGACTCTCAGCAAACTAAGAATTTCGATCATTAGAGGCACTGAAGCGATTGGAAGGCCGTCGTCATCTAAGAAGATGCGTCAAGACCACATCCTCGTCATTTGCAACAATCTGAAGAAATGAAGCAGACAATGTCTTTCTCATCTAACACCGGGCAGTTTCTGATTCTGCACTCAGTTAAAAATTGATGTTGCTAGGATAACTTAACGATATGATGTTTTCCTAAATTTGATGTATACTCAATTCTCACATTTGGTATCAGAGCCTGCTTAGCCTAAACATGAACCCTAAGATGATCGGTTAGAGGTATTAGGTTTCAGATCTGGATCTATTTCATATTTCGTTTCATTTAGATCTGGATCTGTTGTATATTTCGTTTGATAATTTTATGTTTACTGGCACTTGTGGTTGTATGTCTGCCGATGACGATAGAAAATTAGAATCCTAAAAAATTTTAGGGCCCTAATGTTGTTCTTAATATTTTTTCTGTAGTAATATTTTGTTGCATTTTAATTTTATTTTATTATAAAATTATATGCATTATGTTTACTGCTGAAAATTATATTTTATGCTTAGTTGAGTATGCAACCTGTACTCAACTTTATAAAAAAAATTATTATTATTTTTAATATTAATAATCTATGATTAAAATGGAACCAACGAGATGTTTTAATTAGAGATTCAACTTTTGATATTGGGATTTATGTAATTAATTTTATTATTGCATGATTATTTTCTGACCAACGTTGATTATAATCATGTACCGTTATTATTAATATTCCTTAGCTAATTAATTATTTAAAAGCTCTTTTTCAATTCTGCCCAACGGTGATTTGGACTAGAACTGCCATTAACGTGTAATTAATCAGACCAACATAGGATTAATTTCATGATTAGCCCTATTGCTTCCTTGTATTTACTAATGATGTTTCTTTTCTAATTCAGTTCTTCATGCTTCAAACATTGCTGGCATTGATCAGCTTAACGACATTAACTTTCCTACTTGGAAAGAAAGAATTGAGATGGTTATGGATGTTCTTGATTTAGATTATGCCTTACGTGAGACTGCTCCCACTCCTCCTAATGTTAATGAGGAGAATTATGTTGAGAAGAAGGCTATCTTTGATGCCAATTCTCAAAGATAGGAGCTGTCTTACCGCTTATGTCTTATCGTGATGAAAACCACCATAAGTGATGCTATCAGCTTAGTAATTCCCAACTAAGAGAACGTCAGTGACTATCTTGCTAAAGTTGAGGAATAATTTAAAGGTTCCTCAAAAGTTTATGCCAACACCCTCATGATGAAAATGTTGAGCACTAAATATGATAGCTCCGGAAGTATAAGGGAGCACATTATGAGGATGTCTGACATGGCCGCTAAGCTGAAAACTATGGACATGGCAATTTATGATGGATTCTTATTTCACTTTATCATGACTTGGCTCCCTCAGGAGTATAATGCCTTTAAGATAAATTACAACACTCAAAAAGATAAGTGGACTATGACGGAATTGATTGGATATTGTGTCAAAGAGGAAGAGAGAATTTCATAAGATAAGAAAGACCAAGTGCATAATGTTGGCTTTAGCAAAAAGAAACATCAGGCTGACACAAAGCCAAAAGGAAGCTTGATTTCTCTCCTAAGGTGGAGCCTAGCCCTTCAAGGTATAAGAAGGCTAAGGCTGCTGCTCCATCTATAATTTGCCGCTTCTGCAAGCAAGAGGGACACATTTAGAAGGAATGTGCGGGCTTTAAGAATTGGCTCGCTAAGAAAGGTAACTATAAAATTTCCTTCATTGATGAATCCTTTTATGCTGATTATTCTGTGAATTCTTGGTGGATGACTCAGGTGCCACTGTGCACGTTACCAATTCATTATAGGGATTCCATACTGTGCGGACACTAATTATAGGGGAGAGAAGTCTCAGAGTGGTGAACGATAAAGAAGCTGAAGTCGAAGCAATTGGATCACTCTCATTAGTTTTGGAGAATGGTTTCATCCTTCATCTTCGGGATGTAGTTTATGTTCCTAGCATGAGAAGAAACTTAATTTCCATTTCTCTTTTAGACAATGATGGTTTTATTTGTACGTTTGGAAACATTAAGTGTATTATTTATTTTGATAACAATATTGTTGGTCATGTTGCTAGACATGACAAACTTTATATGCTTTCACTTAATGAATCTCCTTTATTATTGAATGTATCTGATGATGTTTCAAATAAGCGCAAACGTGATGAATATAATGAGACTTCGTTGAAATTATGGCACTGTCATTTAGGTCATATTTTGAAGGAGAGAATAGAACGTCTCATTAGATAAGAGATACTTCAACCCCTTAATTTCTCTGATTCTTGTGCTTACATTGACTGCATTAAGGGAAAGTATGTTAAACAAATTAAGAAAGGAGCCACACGAAGTACGGGTCCTTTAGAATTAATCCATACTGATATTTGTGGACCATTTCCCGTAACATCGATAGATGGCTATGACTCCTTTATTACGTTTACTAATGATTTCTTCTGTTATGGATATATTTTTCCAATTCGTGACTGATCTGAATCGCTTGATTGAGGACATCATTTCGACCATGCTCTTGTTAGTTGAAAAAATAGCTAGAAACATGCAGGAAATCTTTGTTCTCACAGTTTTTCGGCCAATATCTTGGTAAAAAAACTTTATTTTTCAGTGGTTTAACGTCTTTAGCAGGGCTCAGTCAAAAGGAGAAGTCATTTATGAGGATTTCTGCGAAGTGGATGGTATCTCCATAGTAATAATAGCAATTTTGCCATTAACATACTTAAACGTTGGTTTATGAGGATTTCTGCATAGTAGATGGTATCTCCATAGTAGTAATAACAATTTTGCCATTAACATACTTAAACGTTGGTTGATAATGATTAACCCAGTGACTTTTAACAACAAATGAGTCACGAGGTCCTTTGATCTCAAATCGACCGTCTAAATATTTTTGACATGCTAGAAAAGTTTACTAGAAAGTATATTTAGCCTAAAAATATACGAAAGAATTGGTTCACTGTTTTCAAATATTTTGTTATGAATCAGGATTTCACTTTGACATCTTCTCCTTATAAACAATACTATTATCATAAGAATTTAATCTAATCAACAGTAGGAGAAGCTTGTCACCAGCTACGTTCATGATAAAGTTAAGTTCTTGAACCACCTACATGACCCTGCATTCAAGTTATATTAGAAGGTGACGCGACTTCTCATAAATCAACTGACATGGAGAATTACCAATAGGTGTTTCAAATGTTGTTCAATTTATCTTTGGCTTTTTCATCCAACTTTTAAGGTCAATCCTTTAAATTCGAGACATTCTTTCTTTTTTGTGACCTTAATCTTTCTATTCGAGACTTCAACTTAATCGTTAGTTTGAGAATGGTACGAGGTTGCAATCTTGCAATGAACATATTATTTATATGTAAAAGGGTCTCAAAACTTTTATACTTAAAGTGTAAGCCTCCATTATCAATAATGGTATGTTGTTCATCAAATTAATCTCAAAATATGTTATTTTAAAATAGTTTTGTGACTAACTTGGCATAATTTTTATTAGGGATGCAATCGCCTCAACCTATATGGATACATAGCCTTCTACAATAAAGAATATACTCATTCTCACAAGGCGATATAAGAAGTCTCATATGAGTTAGAAATACTTTCTGACCTTAGACAGTTTTTTCAAACTTGATGTATTGATATGAGAGGCTAGTTATATTCTATTTAAACGATGGAGTTTTACATAACATTAACTAATTTTTTGTGTTCTCATATTTATTGGCTCATTAAGTATCATTCTTTGTTTGGCATGCTAATAGTTGTTCTAAAATGACTTCCAAATTAGTGTCTTGTGTAAGTTGATGTGTTTGGTTCTGGATAGTTAGTTGTGGAGTGATGTGCAAGTAATCTTTAATGTGTGGTTCTCCCATTATGATATTGATTGTTCTCCAAATAATTTTTCCCTCTACTCTAATTGTTCTCAACTCATTATCATGGTGCATCAAGAACTATGCTTGATCAATTTTTGACTTATACAACAATTCTCTTATAGTTGTTTTTCTTATAATTTTATTTGAATAAGTGATTCTTTAAAAAAAAAAAAGGAAACAATCTCACAAATAAAGATAAATAAAATAAGTTAGTAAAAATCAATTACAAAAAATACAGGAAAAGCAATACGGGTTAAAACAAAAATGATTTAGAACTGCAGATAAATAATTATTGTTGTTCGGCAACAATGTTAATGTAATGATGCATATTTTTTACACTACATATTTATCAGTACAAGTTTAAGTGCTCAATGTAGCCATTAAACGTTGTTCTATTTGAAAGTATAAGGTTGAATTCAATGGAAAATGCCTACATACTTGAAAACATTAAAATTAGTAATACGATTTTTCTATTCCTAACAATATCAATAATATAACCAAATTAAAACTACTCTCAACTAATAGGGTGTTGGTCTGGTGGTTGGAGTTGTTAGACAACACCCTCAGCTCTCAGGTTCAAGCACTAATGGTATCACATGAATATATTAGTAGTGCGTGAGCTAATTCGTAACAAGTTTGACTTCACTATCAAGGTGAATGAGATCTGTTCCTAATAAAAAAACTCCTAAAAATAAAAAAATAATGGTATTATAATACTATTTCACGTACACCTCATAAGTAGTTTACTAATCATGGCTAGGGGTGTAAATTCGGTTAATAACCGACCGAATTGCTTATTCGGTTAACCGAACCGATTAACCGACCAAAAAATTCCTTAACCATTAACCGAACCGAATTATCGGTTAACCGAAAATTCGGTTAATTTCGGTTAATTTAACCGATTAACCGAAAACTCAAAAATTTTGTTTAAATCCATTTGGCTCGGATGCATATTGAGCATGCCCAAACTCGAGTCAAGCTTGTCGAGCTCAAAAATTCAGAGCTGAGCTCGACTTGAGCTTAGCCTTGGCTCAAACTTGTGAAACTTAAGTCTGGCTTAATAGCTAAAATATGTAGTGCAGTTGCTAGAAACGTTATTTTCAGTGATGTGGGACAACTGAAACTTCAGGCTTGATAGCTTCAGGCTAAAGCTGTTGCTAACCAATAGACGAAGCTAACTACAGAAACGAAGCAAGGGAAATGAAGATTAGAATAAGGCATTTGGATGGAAATTCAGATGTGAAGAGCTTCTATTCACATGAAGGTTCAGCAGAGCAATCAAAGATGGGCAAATTCTTATCTGTGTCACTTTGCCGTTTTCAGAAATTCCTTACTGACCTTGGACTTGCAGACACCCTTAAACCAAACCTGCGAAAAAAGAGAATAGTAAGAGAAAGAGAGTACGCATCACCTCCGCTTGATCCTCCTCATTTTGAATGTGTGAAAAAATCAATACAACAGAGAGAGGGTGATAAAGTGGAGTTGCCTTGGCAGTCTCACATTGGGCAACTTGGTCTGCAGTCTATCCAGTGATCCATCAGAGCTCTTCCCTGAAGACATCCATCCACCCTTCCCCGAAATCAAATACTCGCAAATAACAAAACCAAAACATAAGAAGACAAGGTGGTTACAAGAACGAAAACCAACCCATGAAGTTGGCACACCCCCATGGAAGATGATGTTGATGACAGCTTCGCTTTACTTCAATACTGAACCTGCAGTTTCCATTTTCCACCAAGCAGCCCCATCATCCAGAATGTCTGACAACATACAATACAAGTGCTGTCTTGATCGGGGTTTCAGTAGCACGACGTAATCGACACGGGTCTCCACGGTTGTGAATGAGAGGCTGTGGTTAATCTATCTCGATTTTTCTGACCTCACTATTTAAGAATGGATGTTTGAAAATATCTGAAGCACCTTCAAGTGGAACTAATGCTCTTTCAAATTTTACCCAGTCAAGAAATGATTAAGATCACCAATAATCCCCGCAGGAGCATTCTCCTCTTTTAAAATGAGACTAGTTTGATTGTTGTATGGCAATCGCCACAAACCCTTATGTTCTTCTTGATTCGGATAGTGCATCCTGGGGCAGTGTTCAAAAGTGCAAAGGCTAAAGCAAGTTTTTCACTAGGGCATGTTGATTCACGTACAAGTACACCACAAGATTGTATTTCTTCCTTGTAGTCCCACATTGCCTATTGTGAGAGATCACAAGAGTAAAGAATTTATTTATTTGATGAGCTGCTTTTCTACCTCTTCATCAAGCTAAACCATAACTGAAAGTTTTGTGTTTAAGATCAGTTTATTTATTTGAAAAATTGGTTTTATGGCTTGTATTTGGTTCGGTTGGTTAAAAACGAGTATAGTTCGAGTTTTCCCAAACCGAAATTATTTATATGATAAAAAAATAATTTTATTTAATAATTTTATTTTATTAAATATTTATATTTTTATTTGGTTAATCGGTTAATCGGTTAATCGGTTAACTGAAAATTCATATATTTTTAACCGTTAACCGAACCGATTTTTTCGATTAACCGCGGTTAAAATTTTCAGTTAACTGACTTCGGTTAACGGTTTTAACCGTATAGTGAACACCCCTAATCATGACAATCCTTTATAATAATTTATAACACAATATATCATGCATTAAATAAGTGCCAACAAATATAGGAACCCACTTTAGCATTTTTCTTATGAATAAAAACCATCACAAAAATAATTTATTTAATCACTTAAATTCAGTGTAACTTCTCGATAATGAGTAATCAAGTACAACGGATACTCTACTACTCTTCGCTATTTGGAATAGTCCAACAAAAGGTAAATATTGCTTAAATCTAAAAAATCATTAAAACTTAAATTCTAATTTCTCTACTTAACTTTCCAAGATAAAGTCGATTTTAGCGATAGTTTGACTAAGAATTTAACTATAACTAAATGAAATCACTAATGAATTCTTATTTGACTTTTCATTAAATGGAGTATGTCTAAAGGGTAGTTCAACTAGAATCACACAATTAATGTCTCTTAAATATATATTATCTAGCAAATATCTTAAAGAGAAAATAGCAAAAAAAATAGTATATCCTATGTACCAAGTTTTTGTAAATAGCCACCATTACTATCAAAATTTGCCATTTGAAGGCAAAATATGATTTTGGCCTTTATGTAAATAATTCATTTATGATTTCATCCTGCCTAATTATCTATAATTCTAGTAATTACTTTCTAAAACTATGCCATTTTGCACTGGCATATTCATTTTTTGTAATTCTCACTTAAATAAAAATATTAGTTAACCAATTAGTTAATTATAATTTTAATTAAAATTCACAATTTAATCATACTTTCATTAATGCTGGCTTAATGGGTCGGAAGTTATAAACAACATTATTAGCTAAAGTTCTAGGAATAACAGGGATGGAGATGATCCAAAGAAGGACGAACTGCTTTAATAATTAATAAACTATGCGTGCCTCTAAATTTGATTGTGAAGGACGAACTGCTATAATAATTAATAAAATAATGATTGAAAATGAAATTTAATTAGAATTATAATTAAATAATTAGTTAAATTATTAATTTTAATTAAA
>NQLW01000085.1:166427-224355 GCA_002312845.1 Kalanchoe fedtschenkoi
AGGCTGTGACAGCATCCTTCGCATGAAGAATCGTCCCAACTATACCTTTGGAGACAGAGCTAATCAGCCATGACATAACTATGTCATTGCACTTCTGCCATTTGAGTTGTAGATTCGCATCGACAGGCCTTGGATAGTCTCCTCGAACAAACCCTAATTTCGATCTTGCAGACGGAGAAATCTCCATCGAACGTCTCCATTTTGTATAGTTCTCTGGCCCTGTCAACACCTCGCTTACGATGCTTACTCCGGTTACTTTGTTGTTGCCTACATGATAAGGATCATCGCCGACGACTGCATTCCGAGCCATTGTTGTTGCTTGAACTTCTTCTGCTCCTCCAGCCATTCCTCTTTACTCAAGATCAAAAGATTTGATTGATCGTTGCGCCTGCACCAAGCTCTGATACCATGTGAATTGCCAAGTAACAGATCGTCGGAGCTTCGACGGGAAGATCGTCTGACCAGGAAGAGAGGAAAATGAATTGCAGAGATGTGAAAATTGTGTGTGTGTTTTTTTTTTAATTGAAGATCTGGTACTGGGTTGTTACATGTAGTGTGTCCCTCTTTTCTATTTTCCAATTCAGTCCTCTAAGTTACATATATGTAAAACAGCAACCTGCATCAGGTGAATAAACACAGCAGCTGATGTTCACCATCCAGTGCTGCTTATCAATATACATGAAACATAAATTAAATTTTATTAATAAATGAAGTTGTTGATACGAAACATTTGGTTTCAAATAATGGAACATGTTCATGAGAAATTCAGCTGACATTTTTGGGTGGTTGTTTATATTGATGGGAAAGATTGTAGTTGTTGTAGTATACTCTAAAATTACTTGCTCCATTTGTAGCTCCATCAATCTGGGTTCAAAAAAGATTTTGACTACAGCTTTCCTAAATTTATGGCTTTTGTGTGAAAGTTATTCGATATTTTTCTATCTTGTCCTCTTTCAATATTTTTATTTTCTTCTTATCATACTATTCATTTTTTGAAGAAAATCGTAACTTCAGACCAATGATTTTATTAAAAAAAAATGGTGGTCTGAAACTTGTGTTTTCATATGTAAAATTAATAACATGTAGTTTAGAAAACACCAAAATTGCAGCAGCAAACTATGATTTTATTTAAGAAAATACCAGTTTCAAATTGTGGTTTTATTTTATTTTTCTAAAATCACCAGTTTGAAATTATGATTTTTTTATAGTAGGATAGAAATGAAATTATAATTGATGACAAGGTAAAAAAAAATAAAAATACGGAGAGAAGACAGTTTGCAAAAAAAAAAAATCCAATTTTTTTCACTGCGATATCTCTAGCTATTGGACGAGAGATTCTAGAATCGATATTTCAAATAGGCAGGCCGTTCTGCATAATTTTAGGGTCTTGTGCGAAATCTATTTTGAGACAAATACATGCATAACATTTTGAAGTAGTAATTTATACATTCTTTTTACTTATTAAATAGTAATTATGTACAATTTCTAAGATATGACATGAAGTTGACTTATTTAGAACATTATCTTCATTTTTTTTCTCTCCTTAAAAAAGTTAACTCATATTGTTTAACTTGAAAACTCAATATGCATAAATAAATCACATAAAATTATTTTTCTGTATATTTTTTTAAGGAAAATAATTAATTAGAGTGTCATAG
Source organism: Kalanchoe fedtschenkoi (assembly GCA_002312845.1). Lineage (NCBI taxonomy): Eukaryota > Viridiplantae > Streptophyta > Magnoliopsida > Saxifragales > Crassulaceae > Kalanchoe > Kalanchoe fedtschenkoi. The sequence goes on from NQLW01000085.1 coordinate 168,086, forward strand.
TGAATATTCGCTAATATGTCTTTTTCAATCAATAAAATATCTAAGTCATTTAGTTTCTCTTGTGACATTGAATTGTACTACTCCAAATATGGTATTATTGCAGTCTATGAGTATTTTTCCAAGCAGAAAGAATTAAGAGGTGCATTGAGAAATCTGGTGTCCATAAGGAAATGTGAGTGTGCTACAATCTGTTCCAAGCATCAAGATGAGAAATCAGAAGAGGATGATGATTGTGTCATGTTGTTCTTGATGGGCTTAAACACTCAGTATTCAACTGCAAAAAGCAATGTTTTCACGATGAAACCTTTCCCGAAGTTGGAGGAAGTTTATGTCATGGTTGTTCATCAAGAGAGTCAAAGGCAACTCTCAATTGTTATTAATTCAGACTCCAATATTTTTTATACTAAGACATCTCACAATGCATTTGGTAATTAGAAGAAATTTTCAGAAACTGATGGCGTTGAATGTGCATACTACAAGAAGCCAAGACATACCAAATTTCAGTGCTACAAATTAATATGATTTCTAGAAGGCCGCTAGTTCTACAAAGCTCCAACTGAACAAAAGTTGTTGAACAGGAAAAAATACTCACAAATGTCTCGTACTCATGCCAATGTTGTATCTACTGTTGTTGTTACCACATGTGACAAACTTTATAAAATATCTCAGTCACAGTTGGAAGAACTCTTCAAGAATGAACTCAAGCACTACTGTAAAATCATATGAGGTTATGAATAATACAATATCTGCAAGTAATTTTAGAAGTTTTTTTACTATTTTTTTTTTGCAAATAAGGTTTGAATAATTGATTCAGGGGCCACGCACCATATATCCTGTCTTTTTCAGGCTCTTGTTCATCCTAAGCTATTAAACTCAGTCTTACATCTTCCTAATGGAATTTCACATCAGTTACACACGCCGGTAATCTTCAGCTGACACCACATATTCTTCACAAAAATGTTCTCATTGCTCCACAATTCACTTTCAATCTGTTATTTGTTTCCAGCTTACTTTAGGACACAAATTATTCTATTAGCTTCACTCAGAAATCTTGTTTCTTGAAGGATCATGTATGTAAGAAGAAGCATTTGATTGGTGACCATCTCAATGGATTATACCAATTAGTATACTCTCCAAATTCCAGTATTGTATCTGCATTACCTCCAATATATTACCGGGTAAATCCATATCCTCCATCACTTGGCGTCAAAGATTTGATCATTCCTCATACAACATTCTTCAACATATTCCTTAACTGCAACCTTTCATATCAGTTCGTAACAGTGTCGATGAAATATGTCAAAGAGAAAATAAAAGAAATAATCTTTTCTTATTAGTTTGTCTGAAACATCTCACATTTTGAACTTATTCACTGTGATGTATGGGGACCCTATAAGCATTCTACATATAATGGATGTAGATAATTCCTTACTTAATGATTTTAGTAAATGTATCCGACTTCATTTACTCAAAACCAAAGCTGAAGTTCTGTTAGTTTTTCTAGATTATGTGCTTATGTTAAAACTCAATTTTGTTGCTCTATTAAAACTTTGAGACCTGATAATGGCACAGAATTTATGAACTTTTCTTTTCAAACATTACTGTTTTCTTAAGGCACCCTACACCAAACCATTTGTGTTAAAGTACCTCAACAAATTATTAGGTTGAAAGGAAGAACCAATACATTCTAGCTTTGGCTAGGACTTTAAAACTTCAAGCTAGTCTTCTCATTAAATTTTGGAGAGAATGTGTCCTTACTGCTATTTGTATTATAAATAAACTACGAAAATATGACTTGGCAAAGCACCTGACTAGAGTAAGTTTAAAATATTTGAGTGTCTCTGCTACAGTTCTGCGTTACATTGTACTAGAGATAAATTATTAGATAGAGCTAATAAGTGTGTATTTTTGGGCTATCCATTTGGTAAAAAGGGGTACAAGTATACAAAAAATATTTTTATTAGCAAAGATGCCATTTTTGATGAAAAAAGTTCCTTTTGAGAAAGATGTCACTCTTTTGTCTCCACAGTCCCCTTCATCATTAATATATCACCGTGATGACACTTGCTTTGCTCCAAATCTTTCAGAACATATTTCTTCAGACAATTTTAGTCCTTGTACTCTTCAGACACCTCAGCTGCAAGTGTGTGCCTCACACACTATCAACCTCATATGTCCTTTCAATCACCCACACCACAAGGATCAAAAATAATTTTCAAACTCTCTTCAAAGTAAATTGATTATGTAATTCTATTCAAATCTGGTTTACCTTATTCAAATGCTCATTGTTTACACAAGGTTCTTTATCTTTTATCCAATTACATTTTTTATTCTCATGTCACTCCTACATATCTTGCCTTTATTTCATCTATGTCCAAAATTACTCCACAACAATCCTATACTCAAATTTTAAAGATCGAAAATGGGTTGAGGCCATGAATCATGAAATTCAAGCCTTAGAATGCACACACTGAAAACTACTAAGTAGCCCCCGGGTAAAAATTCAGTGGGTTGAAAGTAGATTTTTCGAGTGAAATATCTCTCTAATGGATCATTGAATAGATATAAAGCCAGATTAGTGGCCAAAGGATTTGGACAAGTGGAAGGTATGGATTATTTTTAAATATTTACTCATATTTCTAAAATGTCTGTAGTTTGCATTGTTATTGCTTTAGCCGTTGTCAAAAGATGGAACTTATACCAAATGAATATAATTAATGGATTTGTACGTGAAGAATTACATGAGGAGGTTAAGTTATCATTTGTCTTATTTTAGAGAGAAAAAAGGTCACAGAGAAAAATTTTTACTTAGTCAGTGTGTCTGCTTCTAATATCACTGTATAGATTGAAACAAGCTCCTCGTCAATGGTTTGCAAAGTTGTCATTTGTCTTATTTCAATTTGAATATGGTCAGTGTTCTTCTGACCATTCCCACTTTACATATAAAACCAGCTCTAGTATGCTCATTTTGTCTATCTATGTTGATGATATATTATTGACTGGTGACTCTGCTGAAGATATGGCTAAACTGAAGGAGTTTCTTGGACAACAATTCCCTCTTAAATATCTCTGAGACATACCAAATATTTCTTAGGCATTGAGATTACAAATCTGCTTCTAGTATTTCATTTTGTCAGCGCAAATATGCGTTAGATATACTAGAAGAAACTGGACTGTCTGCTTGTAAACTATCCAATATGTATCTATGTGTGCTTCTCTTAAATTGGCTACCTTATCTACCATATCTAGGTATTTCAGTCCTTAAGCCAGTTCTTGTCTTCTCCATATGAACATCATCTCACTGCAACTGTTCAACACTTGAAGTCTACTCCAAGTCTGGGTATAATCTACTCCAATCAGTACTATGTGAATTTTTCTGATGTGTGTAATGCATACTAGGGTGCTTTCACCTTAATTAAGCGATTGATGACTGGTTATTATGTGTATTTGATTCTTCATTAATCTCTTGTAAATGTAAGAAATAACAGACTATGTCCTGGTCCACTGCTGAAGCTAAATACTAGTCTCTTGCTAATGTTACTTGCGAGATCTTATGGATTCTCAATATTTTCTCAGCCCTTCAGATTTTGACTGCAACTCCGATACCGATTAGTTGTGAAAGTCTCTTAGCTCTGGCAATTGCCTAAATATAGTTTATCATGAACGTGCAAAATATATAGATTGATTTCCATCTTATTCGTGATCAGATTGTTGCTCAAATTGTCAAGCCGTACTTTGTTCTATCGACTAACGAGGTTGCTGATTTAATTAGTAAACCTCTTTTGGCCCCCTAATATTATTATCTGCTCTCCAAATTCAATCTTCACAATTTGTTGCAAGTGGAATTTTCGAAGAGGTCTTAGCTAAATCACATCAATATGCCACCTACAGCTCTGATCGATTGAGGAAGAAGAAGATGACTGCACTTTTTTATCTCGCGCTTGATAAAAAATGGCATTTACTTATGCCACAAAAGCGAAGTTATTCTATCCTCTTTGGAAGGAATCACACATCTTGTCGTTTGTGTCTATCTCTTTTCTCTTTTGTTTAAAAGCTGTTAGCTCAGATTGCTTAGAGTGTATAAACTCACGTAACATCTTCCTAAGTTTCAACTTGGGGTTCATCAATAAAGAGCGCAACAGATTTAATTTTATCAGACATTCGATATTTTGTGACTAGCCCTGAGCCTCTCACTTGTCAGTAGAAACTTTCTCGTGGTGTGTTAAGCGAGGGTATTTCACTTGGCAAAGGACGTAAACCAGAAAAATTGACGGTTCCTTTGAAGTTTAGACCATGGAGGTTATCGAGCTTGGAAACCAGATGATGCTTTTAGACCCCAAAACTTGCCTAATTCAGCAAAGAAGTCTAGCTTCCTTGTCAAGTCTTACATGCATTATGATCATCGAGGATGTGGTTCATTGGTTTGTTGTAATTTGACGTTAGTGCCATCATCATGTCTATATGTTATGAAGATCTGGAAATAACAAATACTAATTTTTCTCCTGCTTTAGTAGATTTTTGCTTTGTCTTTTTTGCCACAAGATGAGGATTCTTGAAGGAGGTGGATATTGTCTTGGTTGCAGAAAACCAGTGGAGGGACTTCATACATCTAGTTTGCGTGTTCCTTAAGCATGTTCACAAAGCTTAGAAAATAATTTCACTAGACGAGTATGTTGCAGTCAGTCACGGTTACAGAATTTCATAGTCGGAGGCACATAATTAAAATTTAGAGGGATAAAACTAAAGGTCGGTCAAAATTATGAATATAATTTTTTTACTATTGTTAGAGGTATTTTGTGTTGAATTTGGGAGGCGTCTGTCCTCAATGCTCCCGGTATGTTGCAATCAATGGCGGTTCCGAAATTTCCTATTTGGATGTACAAATTAAAATCCGGGAGATAAAATAAAATTTAATTGAATTTCTGAATATAATTTTTTTTACTATGATTAGAGCTATATGTGTTTACTGTCCTCTTGAGATAATGTTTATCTTTGAGATATTAAATTTTACCATAAAACTCTATTATGGCTTAAGTGTTATTCCATAAATATTATTTTTTGATGGCGTCAATAAAGTAATATTTATGGAATCCCACTGTAGGTCACATAAGAGTTTCATTACAAAATATCGGGTAGCATATAAATTACAAAGAAAGTTATTGTTGGGAAAAGCTCTAAAATTAAATAATCTTTGCAAGAGAATGAAGATTGCTGTAAGGATGACGAGACACTTGAAGATGGCGTGATTCATGAAGATGTAAACAAAAAAATCTCATGGCATCGAGGAGCGTCATGTTGAGAATGAGTTGAGGATCATAAATAAAGTTTTTATTGAATAAAAGTCCAAACTTAAATGAATAAATGCAACTGATGGTGAGACTATTTCCGGAGATGACGGCCTGAGAGACATGTGGAATGACGGTCTGCCGTTACACTCACCTTTTCCACCATATGTAGACATCTAACATCCTTCGTGACCGACCTCTGTTGTATTGACATCCAATTTTATTTTTACTTTTTATAAAAAAATAGTCAGAAACAGCCCGCAAATTGTAGTCGTAAAGTGATAGATTGAAAACTGACCAAAATTTTTTTGCAAACTTTTAACTAGTAAGATTTACCTAAAACTTAAACGAAACTAACCGGAAAAACCTTATCGTCGAAAGCCGCTGAAACACACCCGGAAATGGCTGGACAAAAAAATGAAAATTGGTTGAAAAATGACGATTTGTTCTATCGGTGGCATGGTTTAAGCCACTTTTTGTTAGACCAAAAATCTTTTCGGTAGACTAAGGGAAAACCGATTTATGGGACTTTTTAGGCCATTCTCTCAGCCGCTTTCTTGGCAGGAAAAGGACATAATTTTTAGTAATGCAAATGAATAATTGGTTAATGTATCTAATAAATATATATTTTGATTAAATAATTTTTTTAATTTGTAATATTACTTTCATTTTTCGGGATTTTAATTTTAAAAATTTTAAAATGTTTTCCATTTTTTATCATTTTTTATATGCAGACAATATGAGTTGATCGTAAGTGTAAAACAACGTCATTTTGGAGTGAGAGCATCTATTCAGTGGTTGATCTAGCCAGCATAAGTATATGTTAATAATATGTAGCTAAATTATTTTATAATACTTTTTCCATTTTCTGTTATTAAAATTTCAAATAAAGTGAAAGCAGTGGAGGTGCAACTTTTTCATTTGAAACGGCTTCTGCACTTACTGCATAAGATGAATCTGAAGATGATAGAGAAGGAGAATTGAACCGTTTCAAAGGTTTTTTCTGTCCCACTTTTAGAAGTTTCACTCAGAACTTTCTACCATCAAATTTATAATTGATAATGACGTAAATTAAGCTTCTCTCTATTAATCTTGATGAATAATCTTAAAGATTACATAGAAGAAACTCGAATATATATACAGTCGATCGAAGAAGAAGGAAAGGGAACACAGGTAACAACGCAACCCAAAAATGACATCGTGTAGAAATGCGGGAGGATTCATTTGAACTCGGGCGGAATGACGTCGTCTGGGCTGGCGGGAGGGCTCATTTAAACTTCATTGGAGCGACATCGTCTTGACTGGTAAGAGAATTTAATACCATATGATTTTTTTTCCATCATACCTGTTGTGTTCTCCCCATTCCTTCAATTGTCGACTCTGACGCCAGTATAGTAGCAGAGACAACTGAATGAGACTCCCTGCAAGCTTCACCGCAAACAAATTGTGAAGGTGACACTTAGAAAAAAAAGACAAGAAACCATTAACGGAAGCGACTTGGTAAAAACATCGACTAGCTGATGTTTAGAGCGAATAAAGAATTGGCGAATGGCATTGGCTTAAATATGATCATGAACCAAATGTCAATCAACTTTTATGTGTTTTGTGCATTTTTGATAGACTGGATTTTGAGCAATAGCTAAAGCTGACTTGTTGTCGCTCGCCATCGGGACTGGAGTAACATCTAAAACACCAAATACCTGGAGAATCTTCAACACCCATAAAACTTCACAAGTGATATTGGCAAGGGAATGATACTCTGCCTCTTCAGAGGGATGGGAGACCGTTTGTTGTTTTTTTGCATTTTCAAGAGATTAATAAAGATCCTAGAAATAGGCAAAATCTAGTCATGGACCGACGAGTGAGAGGACAGGTGCCCCAAGTAGCTGATAATGAAAGAGACGAGTTGCCAGAATATAAAAGACCCAGGCTAGGTGCCGACTTGAGATATCTTTTTGAGCAGCCTGGATATGGCGAGTACATAGTTAAAACAAAAATTGACTCAGACAGTTGACTGTAAAAGCAAGATTTGGACGAGTGAACAGTGAGATAGACTAGTCATCCAACCAATCTTTGATAAGAGTTTGGAGAAGGAAGAGGTGGACTATCTGTAGAAGCCAATTTATGATTAACTTCAAGTGGAGTGGCAGCTGGTTTGGAAGTTGTCAAGCCAATCTCGGCTAGAATATCCAGAGTGTACTTCCTTTGGCACAAAGAAATTTTAGTATTAGACCGATAAATTTCAAATCCTAAAAAAATACTTTTCCGGCCCCAACTATTTAAGTAGGAATTTTGTTGTCAGAAATGCCTTCAATATGTTTAATAATGTCTTTGGAATTGCCTAATAGTAGAATGTCATCTACATATTCCAAGATGACCGCAAATTGAGTTCCAAAAGAATTGGTAACAAGAAAATGATATGAACACCTTTGAGTGAATCCAAGGTTTTCAAGAGCTTGAGATAATTTTTGAAACCATTATCTAGGTGCTTGTTTGAGACCATATACGAATTTCAACAATTTGCATACTGATTTCGTATATTGCTATCTGTGAGAGATCTTGTAACATGGTGGAAATGCCATAGACACTTCCTCTTCTAAATCATCATGAAGAAATTTATTAGTAATGTCAAGCTAATATAAAGGCCACTGATAAATGGTAGCAATGGCTAAAAGCAGTTTCATAGTTGTCATTTTGGTAACAGGTGCAAAGGTTTCAAAATAATCTAATCCATAGGTCTGAGTGAAACCTCTGGCCACCAACCTAGTTTTATATCTATCTACTTGACCAGTAGACATATATTTAATCTTGTAAATCCACTTACAAGTAACAGAGTGTTTGCCACTAGGTAAATCAATAATTACTCAAGCATTGGTATTTTCCAATATTTAAAGTTCTTTTTTCATGGCTACAACCCACTCAGGATCTTTGGAAGTTAGTGTGTATGAGGTAGGTTCAACAATATTGGTCATAAAAGAGAGAAAAGATTAATTTGTGGGTGTAACATGAGAATAGAAAATGTAATGAGAAAGAGGATAAAGTAACTGATGAGAAAAATAAGCATTGTTGACATGAGGTAAACCAGTCTTTGTAGGAAGTACATAATCAATACACTTATGAGGAAGTTGAATGTGTCTTTTGAGTCTAATATGAGGTGAAGATTTGGGTAAAAAGGGGGCAGGATCCTAAAGAGAAGTAGGAGAAGACAATGAAGTAGAAGGCAGTGAACTAGGAGAAGTTGGTATAACTGATAAATTTGGTGAGAGTGTATTATTTTGAGTAGAAATGGGGCCAGGAAAATTGGTTTGAGGTGGACTAAAATCATATGAAGGTGTGGAAGTAGCTAAGGAAGGACAAGGAATAAGAGAGAATGCAGTTTCTGATTTTTCAGATTAAGGTGAATAGTAACTAGAACTTTATTATTCATATGTAACTTATTAGTAATATGACAGGCAGCAGGAGATGGATAAGGACAGTAAGTGTATTGCTCAAATTATCGGAGGATTAATGAAGACCTTTGAACCATCAAAACTTTTAGTGGACAAAGTAGAAAAGGGAAAGACAAATTCTTCAAAAACAACATCTCTATTAATAAAAACATTTCGTGTTTCAAGACTAAATAACTTGTTTCTCTTTTTGCCAAATGGGTACCCAATGAAAATACATTTGATGGTTCCTGAACTAAACTTTTATCTTTTAGACTTTAAAGTTGATACAAAACATAGACAACCAAAAGTTCTAAAATGAGAATAAGAATGAGCAGCACCAAACGAAATTTCTACAGGACTTTTAAACTTCAAAGATTTAGTAGGAGTTCTGTTAATTATGTATGCTGCTATGAGAACATATTCCCCCCAAATGTTTATAGGTACTTGAGCTTGAAACCTCATAGCTCTAGCCATAGCCAAGAGATGTTGATGCTTCCTCTACCATTTTGCTGAGGGGTTATAGTGCAAGTAGACTAATTTATAATACCATGAGAACAAAGAAATAATTAAAATGAAGAATTGTTGAACTCAGCCCCATTATCCGACCTGAGAATTTTTATACCAATTGAAAACTGAGTTTTAACATAAGAGTAAAAAATGGAGAAAATAGAAAGAGTATCAGATTAATTTCTTGACAAGTAAACCCAAGTACATTTATTAAAATCATCCAGAAAAGTTAGAAAATATCTATATCAATTGTAAGTTCATATTTATAAGATCCCCAAACATCACAGTGAACAATGTCAAAAAGAACAACTTACCTAGAAAGACTAGTAGGAAATGGTAATCTCTTTTGTTTGGTAAGTTCATATTTCTGAGTTCATATTCATGGATTTGAGATGATGAGGAAGTAACTTGCAGGCTAGGAATATGCTTTAAAAAGGTAAAGGAGTATGGCCAAATCTAAGATGCCAGATATTATGAGTTGCTAAATCAGGAACTGATGATGATGTGGAGTCAATGAAGGAAATAGATGGAACTGAAGTATATAATCCTTTAGACTGGTTACCAACCAAGAATGTCTTCTTCTGCACTAGATCCTATAACAAGTAATTATTTACAGTTAACAGAATCTTATTATCAGTATTATGAAGAAGTGCAGATACTTATAACAGGTTAAAAGTGAATTGAGGAGCAAAAAAAGACATTGTGAAGCATAAGGTGAGGTGTGAACTAGACATATCCCATATGTGTGATAGGAGTAGATTTTCCATTTGGAAGTTTAATGACAAAAGAAAAAGACATAGGCTGGATTAGTGAAGAATAATAGGAAGTAATGTAACAAGTTGCACCAGAATCAAGAATCTAAATAGAAGTAGTACCAACAACTGAGCAATACTAAGCAATACTGAACAATACCTGAGATAACATTATTGATTGACACTTCTGCACTGGTTAAAGCATTATATATGTTCATCATTTTGAATAAATCTTACAATTGGTCTTGAATAAACTAATAGACTTTGGAATTTACTTAATCAATAGTTGTTGTAACTGCCATATGCTCTTCAGAATTAACAGCTACATTGACATGAATGTGAGACATTTGAGCTAACTTCTTCTTATTAGCCAGCTGTTGAGGTGTAAGAGACTTACAGAATTTATGTCCTACTGAAATATTGTATGTCCAATTTTTTTGAGGTAAGCACACTCTACTCCAGCGTTCTTTTGCCCATCACCATCATATTTTCCTGGCCTTACATTGATGTTGGAAGTGTAGGCTAATTTAGAGTAAAGTGTAGTGGCTTCAGTGTTTATTTGAACTGACAAATTCCTTTAACTTTCTTCCTGAAGTACCATAGCAAATACCTCTTCTAAACTGGGTAAAGGCTTCATCATTAGAACATTACTCCTGATAAATAAATACTATGGATGTAACCCCATCAAAAAGAGCATAACACTGTCCTCCTCTTCTTCCTTTTTTTCATTCACATGCTTGTAATAGGTTGCGAGACAGTTACATCTTTTCTTGCATGACATATCCTTCAGGAAATCTCTAAGCTCTTCTGTATAACAAAATATTCTAACAAATTCATAACACCTTGTTTTGAGTAATTTAAATTATTCTTCAACTGAAACATTTCTTTTACTAAATCTTGTTAATAAGGTCTCCCACAACTCCTTTGGTTCAGTAAGATAAACAAATGTTATGCCAATCTCTTCAGATAAAGAGTTGCTTATCCAGTGTACTACAGTTTCGTTGCATTAATTATAATCGTACCACAGAATTCAATTCACACTACGCACCTCCACAGTATCAAAAATAAATCCAAGCTTATTTCTAGTTGATAATGCAGCAGTAATACTTTTGTTCCATTGGAAGAAATTGCCTACTCCAGTGAGAACGATTGTAGTTATATTGGTTTCAGAATGTTAACATGATTTGATAAAGAATGGATGACGACTATGATCTTCAGTATTATTCACAAACTAATCTGAAACCCTAACCTTAGGTCTAGATTCTACTGACTCCTCAAGAGTATTACCAGATTTGTCATGTAGATCAGTCATTTTTTCAACAATCAAACTTCAATTAGATAATCGATCAATCACTGAAACTCAATATACAAATGTTATCGGAGCAACTAGGTCTCAACCACCGTAATCAATTGCAAGATTTATTGAGAATAAAGGTTGAAAGTTTGAACAACGTCAGCAAACTTCAGTTAAGATTTGTAGAGAAGAGAGAGCTTCGATTTACCAATCACCTTGCTCTGATGCCATGACAATGACGTAAATAAAGTTTCTCTCTATTAATCTTGATAAACAATCTTAAAGATTGCATAGAAGAAACTCGAATATATATATATATATATATATATATATATATATATATATATATAGCTGATAAGAGAAAAAGGAAGGGGAGCACACGATGTCGTCTGAGCTGGCAGGAGGATTCATTTGAACGTGAGTGGAATGACGTCGTCTGGGCTGACGGGAGGACGTAATACCTTACGACATCGTTTTCCATCACACCTATCGTCTTCTTCCCCAATTCTAGGAGTAAAATTTTTTGGTAACAAATGTTTTTATTATTAGGTGGATGAAAGTACGTATAACAAAGGGGGCCTGGGCCTAACAACTATTTCAATCATGCTGGTATAGAGGTGCAGTACATCAATTGTACTTCAAACTTGTACCACTGACACTTAAAAGTACATGTTTCAGACATCCATAAGGGATCCAAGTAGGAGGCTTCGTTGCTTGCTTTTGGTACTGCACCACCTGAGATTTGGTACTGCAAGCGAGCCTCAGCATCTCATTCCTTCTTCTATATAATCAACGAGTATAGCAAGCACGTGGATGTGTTGGAGGAAGTGGAGAGACTTGGCAAAGACAGGGACAGGCAGAGCATGGTTGGAGCCATCAACAGCCATACAGAAGCCAGTCAGGAAGATGAATCATGTTGCTGGCCTAACCATGCACTGCCTCTTCCCTGGCTGTGTCTCTTCTTCTGCATCCATCTCCCGACTAACCTCATTTATTTGTCGTCTGGTTGAATTTAATGCTTAATAAAACATGCAGATCTGAAAGCCAAGCCAATACTCAGGTTAGTTCTCAGTTTTTCCTTATGGATTCTGATGTGCCAAGTTCCTTCGCAGATGAGCTCACTGCTCACAGATAGTGTAACATGTCATCCAGTTAGAAGGCAAGTATATTGAAAAATGCCGCAGCTGAGCCAAATTTCTATTCATGTAAACTGAAGGCCTAACAAACAGAGAAAGGACAGGGCTCTGAAAGTGCGCAGACAATTTTCAGCACCAACCAAAGACACAGTAGTTAGTATATTTTCCGATGAGGACAGCTTTCTTTTTCCTTCAAAATCTTGATTGATGTATCTCCGGATGGTTTATGACATCAACCCGAGTTCAAAGGAGTCAGCAAATCTTGAAAACTGTAATAGAAAAACATCATTAAACATTGTGCTCAAATTGTTAACACAATATCATAGTAACTGGCATCAAATGATGCATGTGACATGCTTGAAATGAAATCAGGCAGGCGGGCATCAATGGGAATTCTATGTGTCAATCCAAAGCTAAATAGTCTCAGATGATTCACAAGACACGTACCTTGCTTCATTTTCAACATTCAAACACAATCCTAAAGGCAGAGTGGTAGCTAATTGCTGGATGCTCTGAGGTTCCGCTACTGCATTATTCTCATCGTAATCGTCAATGTATGCATCGAATTCGATAAGCTTCACATCCTGCACAAGTGCCTTGTAGTGTTCTTCGACCTCCTGAGCGCTTTTTCCTCCTACCATGGTGGCTATCTTCTCCCATCTATCCGGAACTTCTTCATTTACATCCAGCAAAGCTAGCTCAAACTTCTTGTTCTTTTCCCAACTCCATGCTTCATGTTTCAACGTATCTGAATATACATACCCAACAAGAAGTCAGGCTACAAAATCACTGAACAAAATTATTTATTTCCAAGTGTACACCTGAAAATGGCAGAATTACCAGTTAATGGGATCCTAACAAGTGAAAATAGTAGAAGAAAATCGTCAAGCCAGACCTCAATCGAACAAAGTTATCACACTATTTCTCCTACCTGAATCACAAGCTGAAGTAGGCCTGGAGAAGACATGGGTCGACATTTCTTGTACACTATGTTTCAGGAATATGAATGAATGGAATAAAGACAAGACTCTCCTGTTATGGAGTCTGATGAACATGGAGGCAGGTTACTACTCTACTACATAAGCAGACCAAGCCAAAGCCATTCAGGAAAGCCAACAGGTAATAATATATCTCCACCCGGATCAGAAAAAGCAACACATAAAGGTAAGTAAGACAGAAACCCCGGAAAACTTAACAGATCACCACCATGTTTGGCACAGCAAAATCAAGAGCCAGAATACATAGTGTCGCAGATTCCTACATAGGATGCCACGCAGAGCTCGATTAGATAAAAAAACCAAGGCATCCAAAGACACTCATCAATCCAAATCCAGCACAGGAGTGATCCAATAATGGAACCAAAATTGACAGATTTTTAAAAATGAACACCAATCAAAATCTCTTGCCACAGCTTTGTAACCACTTCTAACAAGGAAAGACAATGACCTATGTGGGTGAGGTTTACCCTCTACCACACCATCTTCATCCTTCTCTGCCCATGATCTCCACGCAAGAAGGGCATCATATTCAATCTGGTCTTTTTCAGAGACTTTTTCGACATGTTAGGCTATTAAATATCGGTCTGTTCAAGAAATGAACCAACCTTTTATTTGAGAAAAGGAAGCTCTTGTTTGTAAGTTAGCAACCAGGGATTGTTTATTGTTTCAAATTTTCTAGAACTGGGTACGTCAGCAGATTAATAAAGAAGATGATCACATCACGACTTATATCGTATTAAGCATTCATGTCTCCTTCAGTCGAGACAGATGTGGACTCATCCTATTTGCATCATATCTTTGATTTTTTTTTCATTCATCTTCTCTGAGCCCTACAAGACAAAACAAGAAAGAAAAGAAGTCATATGTTGATTTACCGGACAAGTGCAATTTTGAGCCCCTTGTGGCTCATTTTGTCCCACATGTAAAGTAGCCATAATATAATCAAGGGAAGGACCACCTGACCTAAAAATCGAAGTAACCTACCCAAGAAGAAACACCATCCAGAGTTCACAGACTCCTTATGCCCGTGTCCCTTTAAGCCTACATATTCCTCATTCAAAACCAAATCATGGGACTCAACTAGATCCACTGCTTCAGATGATTCCCTTCGTAATATTCACTACGTTTTGTCGTGTTGTTGTGTCAGGAATCAAATGATGTCACCACTTCCTTAATGATATGTTTAAAAATGCCTCAATACAACTATGAGCACTAATCGGGCATTATTAAATTAACCATGTTGTAACCACAAGTTTACATAATTTAATGTAAAATTAGCATTAACGAAACGGCTAATCAATTTGGCAAGTTGCTGTGATACAGAGATGCCAAGAAATTCGAAGCAAGAAATTGCCAGAAACCCACAAATTCTAACACTTTAATAAAGATGCCTCACTGATGGTTAACACTGCCATGTCTAACCCAGTATAGGAACATGAATGCATGTATTCAGGAATGGGCGTTGAGTGAAGGAACCTTAAGCAGCATCACTACCTGGATATGTGGAGGAGGTAATGACATCCATTTCTTGCTGTGAAACAAGGGCGTCCGCAAGAAAATCTGGGTCCTCCTCTTGCAGCAGTGGCGGATATAGAAAAATAAATTAGTAAGGTCAAAATAAAAATTTATTACAAGTAGTGTAATCATTTATGTCGATATATGGTGAGTTTTCATATTTTTAAATCGATCATAAATAGTCTAGTTATAAATACTTTTAAAAATATTTTTTTCTTTGAAAGTAAGTGAACAATCATT
The DNA here is from genome assembly GCA_002312845.1 of Kalanchoe fedtschenkoi. Taxonomy (NCBI): domain Eukaryota; kingdom Viridiplantae; phylum Streptophyta; class Magnoliopsida; order Saxifragales; family Crassulaceae; genus Kalanchoe; species Kalanchoe fedtschenkoi. The sequence goes on from NQLW01000085.1 coordinate 183,241, forward strand.
CATTTACTGATCTCCAATGCTACTGTGCAATCGATTTTTTCTATTATTCATTGTGAAATATGTTCTTTCAACTGTTGTCGTTGCCACATGTAAGTTCAATGACAATTTCACCAGTAAATACACCCGTTTATACGTTGTGTCCTTTTTTGCCTTGACAAACATCAGAGCAAGTTCACTTATTTTATTCAATTCCAAAAATTCACCTTCTTCGGATCGCATATCAACAATGTAGTTATCTAATTGTCTGACAAATGTCTGTAGTTCAACTTCAAAAAACTCATAAGGATAAAATTAGCAAATCATAAGATCTTATTTCTGTCAAAATGAGCAAATCTGTCACTTGAACTTAAACAGCTCATACATCGGAGTAGCTCTTTGTTTATCTCGTCATAACGATTGTTAAGCCCCAATATCCACATATCAATTATCCAATAATAACATTCAACATGATAATGATGCAAATTCATGCTATCATCAGTCTTCCTTCTTGATTTACCGCGTTGCCCAAATTTGTCATCCATGTCAGTTGGTGGGATGTCATACTTTTTACAAAAAGAGAACACTTCTTTTAATACAGAATCTCACTCATTATTCCTCATTATTTGTAATTTTTCTTTTGAAATTCTGACCAAATTTATTGCGTTAACTATATCTTGATCTATCTTTTTCAATGCTTGTGACAAATCATTTGTCACACCAAGCACATTCTCTTTCAAAATCACACCAAATAAAAATTTGAAAATTTTTCCATCGATCTTTTGCTTGAACTTAATGTTCAGAGTTGGTTCACAATATTGCTTCTAAAACATTAATTACTGACAAAAAGAGGACCATCAAATTGAGAAGTACCCCATAATGTGACTTCCAACGAGTATCTGTAGCTTTCTTAAGATTGGTTTTCCTGATTCAAACCCCTTCATGTAACTAACTCATCATCCTCCATGACTTTTAAAATAAATTTTATCTGCTAAACTCGTAGCATATTTTGACGTTTATAAGAAACTTTGACAAAACTAGTTAAAGTCCTAATCAAATAGAAAAGTTTACTTGATCATGATATTTTACAACTGCCATAAGAGTTAATTGAAGTTCATAAGTGAAGCAATGAACATAAAAATATGAACTATTCTCCCACATGATCAGCATCTTTAAACCATTCAATTCACATCAGATACTACTTACTCCATAACCTTGTCTGTGCATCCTTGACATGGTTAAATTATATTTTGTGAAAAAAGAGTCTAACGCTCCCTTAAGTGACAAAGTTGTAGTGTCCGAAACATGCACTATACTGATTATTCACTCTGTGACCTCCATCTTTTGTTCACATAGCATACTGCGAATGCCATCTGTTCTTTAAGTGAAACATCACGAGACTCATCAATTAAGATTTTAAAATCTGTTCTGCTGTCGATGCCAGTGCATACCTTGTCTTCTATTTCAGTCTCGAAGGTTGTGCTCAAGAATATTAATTCTATTATAGCCTCATTCTTATGGAACACCGGCAAGGAGAAAAGGTATCACTGGGTGGCATGGAGTCGAGCTTGCAGGCCAATTGATCAGGGAGGTATTGGTATCTGGCCTATTCAATCCGGGGTGGACAGCTTTCAGGCTAAGTTGGCATGGCGCTTCTGGGAAGGATCGTCTTAATGGGCTCGTTTCGTGCGAGCCAAATATGCCCGTGACAGAGGAAATCTGGTTTTCAGGGAGAAAGGCTCTGCCCTTTGGCAATCTATTATTCCTTTTATTCATCTGCTTCAGAACAAAGTCAGATGGGTGTTTGGCAGTGGCACAATTCCCTTGCGTTTGGCCTTTCCTTCGTGGAATATATCTTCGGAGCTCAGGTCCATTCCAGTCTCCAGAGCCATCTCAGATGACTCCGTTATCAGTGATTTATCGGCATATCAGAGGCTTAAGCTGCAGGGCATTGTTCTTGATTCTAGAGCGTCAGATCGTTTGGTTTGGCCAGATTCTGCTTCAGGGGCCTTGACTGCAGCTTCTTTCAGAGGGTGGATTTTGCCGAGCCTTGACAGAGGAGATCTGGCGTGGATATGGTCAGCTCATCTTCCTATGAAGATCTCAGGCTTTCTTCGGCGCCTATTTAACAATGCAGTCCATGTAGATCATCGCATCCAAAGCAAGGGCATCAGTTTGGCTTCTCGCTGCAGGTGTTGTGATTCCGGTCATCAAGAATCAACCAATCATCTTTTCATTCAAAGCCAATTAGCTTCGAAAGTTTGGAGCTTCGTTGCTCGGATTCTTGATAAGCCAAAGATCGAATCCATCTTTCAACTGCGCTGGTCCTGGATCGGGCAAGCAAATCCAAGATCTCAAATGGATTTTATAAATCAGATAGTGGTCGGCTGTGGTCTATGGGAATTATGGCGTGAACGAAATAACAGAATGCATGGGGAAGCATCCCAGGATCAAGGAGTTATTCATCAAGTTCATCAATGGTGCTCTGTCTTAGCTCCTCTTGTCAAGCCATCGATTGCTGCTTCGCCCTCAGATCTGATAGCGCTGGCAGCGTTAATAATTCAGAAGGCCTTTATTTCTCCTCCCAAAATACGGTGGGTATCATGGGATCCAGGCGAATATCTAACTCTTAATGTGGACGGCTCTGTGGCTGCGTTGGGGTCCTCGGGTGGGGGAATCATCAGGGAAATCAGTGGGAGGCCGAAGTTATTATTTAGGGTCCGGTTTGAATCAGGTTTATCGAATACAAAGGCAGAGTTCATGGCTGCTTTAAGGGGGTTAAGGGAAGCTTCATTGGCAGGCCTTGCAATTTCAGAGGTCCAAACTGATTCTTCTGTTTTAGCTGATGCGGTTATCAATCCGAGCTCTTGCCCGTGGGATTGTTGCTATTTACTGAGGAGTATTCGAAGGGAGCTAAGGGGAGAAAAGTTGCGTCACATTTATTGCGAAGCCAATCAGGTTACGGATGCATTGGCGAAAGATGCTCATACCTCTGGCAGCTTAGTATCATCGTCCTTGTCTCACTTTAACTCCCATATTAAGGCATTAATTATTCTGGATCACAAACGGACCCCATCTTGCAGATTGGGCTGAATGTTTGTTTTCTCTTCTTCATTTCGTTGAATAAAATTTTATTTCCGAAAAAAAAATTAAAATTTTAAAATAGTCTCCATCATAATTCTTAATCATGGTAGAAATATTTTCCTGTGATGCAATCTCTGAAATATCCTTTTAAATATTAAGTGTTATTAATTTGAGATTTTCATCTTTTATAGTACAATATTGTCAATTAACTCATTATGATCAGTAAGAAACTTCAAAAGTTCTAGAAAATTTTTCTTATTGCTAGACCTCCGGATTCATCCTGTCCGTGAAATGACAAACCTTGACACTGAAGAAATCTTACAGAATCTATGGATGCCAGCAAGTGTGTACGATGATCCATACATTTTTATCTGATCTCTTATGCATTACAAGTTCAGTATGTTGTTCTCTCTCTATCTAAGTTTTGCACTTTTACATAGCTAGATTATGCACATTAGCAGGCCCTCAAACATATGTATCCGGTTGATCTTGCTTGTTCCAACTAGTAAGTCTTTTTTCAATAAAATACTCATCACTTTCTTCTATTCCAATATCTGGCCTAAAAAGATAGCAACAAAAATAAAACACCTCATCTTTGTCTATACTGTATTCCAACTAATTTTTATAAACCAATCCTCATTAAACTTTCTCTTAGCTCCTCCAATGTCCCTCCATAAAAATTCATGCTTAACGTACTGACATTTTCTATTTAATGTGTATGCTCTTCTTACCTTATCTCTAATATTTGGATGATACTCGGATACTTTTTCTAAATTCAGGATCAATGGGTAAGTTTTCCAAATCAGCTTGTGATTCACCAATATTCAACCTATTCACAATAATTGTAGAACTGGGCGGCTCCGGAGTTTTTTCTGTAACACTTAAATATATTTTTGAAAATAAATCTACATCATAAGAATTTTATTACAAAGCATAAAAAATAATACACTCGTATGAAACTCTCTTCAATGTAAAAATAAAATTATTGATGAAAAATAAATTACCTAAAATTTATTGAGTCAAAACAAACCTTCTACAATCCAGATCGATTTCTACTACATTTAATTTTGAAAGAATAAAAAAAGAATGAAGAATGTAGCTGCCGACTTTGTTGCTGATGAATGCGGCTTCTAGCTTTGTACTCTTAATTTATTTTCTTATAAAGTAAGTTATATAAAATTATTTTAATTATAAATAATTATATAAAAAATTGAAAATCATTGTGGGTGGAGGCTCTAGGCTTGTTAAAAATAAACTTACGGGTGGGGTCGTGTCTTAATTTAGGTGGAGCATAACTTATCCTATGAATTAAGAAATATTAATAATTTATTCATAATGGTAGCTCGTCAGCCTAGGGTAGAATTGCTACAGAAAACTCTGTGGAAAAGGATATTAGTCCACATTTCTTTGATTACCACACATATACTGCAGGTATTACCAAATTATTACTCTGTCAATCCCATCTCAAACTTAAGCTTTTCAAAATGCTCCATCCCCTAAGATTGCTCTACTTGCTCCAAGCCATGATGATAACAAACAAGTGATAGCGCCAAGCTTATCTATATAACACATGATATATATTTCCAAAATTTCTATTTGCACATACCAATTTTTTATACCAATTAAGAAAATAAACATAACATACTCCAGTTACAATAAAATATCTTATGTCAAATATTATTTATCGCTATCTTAATCACCTTCTGAAATGAGATAAGACTTCGTGAATTTGAGAGCAACCTCTCTTCTTATTAAAATTAAGAATTCAACAATTACAATATGAGAGCTATAAAAATAGCTGAGAAAGTTGACGACGAAGACTTGAGAAGAAATTGAGTTTTTTTTACGAATATAAGCAAATGGCGCCATTTACAATATTTCCATATTCAAACTACAAAGGAAGAAATGGTGTTGCTCTACTGCTCAATCTCACTAGATCAAAACGACACCATCTCTGTATATCAAACAGGCTCCCGCTTGAGCATATGATGACATTTGATCCTGAAAACTAATACACCCCCTCAAGTTTTGCGCCATAATAATTTTGAGAGATAAACTTACACAACAGGCCATGAAACGTTGTAGCGCCCTGGTACGAAAATTAGCGAATTGAATAACAAAAGCAAGATAATGTAGCTCATTAGTTTGATCAGCCACTTTGTCTCATATCAAAAGGTAGTCCATTTTAAAATATATCATACACTCATGAGACACTAGATTCTGAGCAATTGCGATGGCTGATTTAATGTCAAAATAGGCGATATTGGGGAGAGGCCAGGAACTTTCTGAGATGCAAGAAGACAAAGTAACAAGGTAACCTCACAAGTAGTGTTAGAAAGAGCTCGGTTGTCTGCTTTAGCCGAGGACCAAGATGCAATCATTTGTTTCTAGAACTTCCATGAGATAATAGAGGTGCTGAGGAAAATACAATAGGAAAAAATGGATCGTCATGTCAAATCACACGCACCCCACTGAACATCATAGTAAGCTTTGAGTAGTATAGGAGACTTAGATTAGTAGGAAAGATCGTGGCCAAGAGCAGATTTTAGGTAGCGAACTACCTTTAAAGCCGCTTGCATATGGTGATCACATGGAAAAGAAAATAACTGATTGAGATGATGGACATCATAGAAAATATTTGGCCATGTTATGGTAATATATACTGAATGGCTAACAAGTCACCTGTACTGATCAGGCTCAGCTAACAATGGGCTATCTATGGCAGTCCATTTTTAAGCGGATCCATGGGAAGTGACGATGGTTTACAGGTAAGGAATCTTATATCAGTCAGTATTTGATGAAGAGCATTTTTTCCTAATTAAGAGAGATACCAGTTGAGGATTTAGTAATCTTAATGCCCCGAAAATAATGTATTGAACCAAGATTTTTCAATTAGAACTATAAAATAAGATAGGCCTTTTGAGCTGAGTCATGGCTGGCGAAGATGAGCCATCAACAAGGATGTCATCAACATACATAAGTAAAACAGTGAAGGATGAACCTTTAGAATCAATAAAGAGAGAATGATCATAAAGACTTTGGATAAATCCTTAAGGTATAGGAGCTTTTAAAAAATTTTAAAACCATCGTCTCAGGGCTTGCTTGAAACCATAAATTTTTTTTAAAGATTGCATACATGTTGATGATAGCTCAATTTATGAGGATTGTATCCATGAGGCACATTCATAAAAACTTCTTCCTTAAGGTAGATGTTGCAACCTTTGATAACTAAAAGAGCAAGCAGCACCATCCTCATATAGTCATCTTAGCAACATGTGTAAAGGTCTCAAAGTATTCCGGACAACCTGTTTGAGTGAATCATTTATGCACCAAGCTAGCTTTGTACCTGTTCAAGCTCCTATCTATCATGTGCTTAACTCTAAATACCCATTTACAGCCAATAGAAGTTTTGCCATGAGGAAGCTTAGTAATTATCCATGTGTCATTGAGTTCTAGTGCCTTAATTTCTTGATTTATTACACCTACCCACATAGCGTCTTTAACAGATTTTGTATATAAAAAAGGTTCAGTGTGTTGTATAATAGCTAGAACAAGGGCTTTATGTGAAGGAGTGAGAGTATCATATGTGAGAAAATGTTCAATAGGATGACTAACTAATATGACCATCATTAGACTGTCCTATGCAAATAAATTTATTATACCTGCTCACTAACTAGTTAAGTACGAAGTCGATTCAGGAGGACAATGAAATCTTCATGTTAGTAACTAGACATTTTAATAAAGAAAAAAAGTCAATTGTTGGGGGGTTTCAGATTGATTGGTGGAAACTAGATTTGCATGCTACAGAGAGAGAAAAATATTAGTGAACATACACATAGTTCAGGTGGCTAACTTGTAATTTTATTGACCATCAATACTAAACATGAAATTCTTATGATGAATTGAAAACATCAAATATACATACTCATGCACTCCAATGCGGTGAAAATTGTAAACAAGTCATACTATATGGTCAACATACCCATATGTCAATGATATGAATCATATATATCTTATCATGCAATTTTAGGTTGTCAGCCTAGCTGAAAGATATGTGCAGTTGAGCTACTATGCTAGAAAGTTCAATCAAGGTTATTTAGCTCACGCAAACCTAGAGTGTGTTTTCTTATAAACATACACAAGATATGTTTATTTGCTACAACTCGTTTAGTTAGTATACACTCAAAGCCTCACAACTAAATCAGTGGTAAGTAATCATGCAACAAAACAAGTCATTTATTTAAGTTGTCATGCAATAAAGTAATCATTCAATTGAAGTAAAATAAATATAGAGTCATAAAAAGAACTTATTAAGAATGATTATGTCACAACACTACGACCAAGCGTGTCCTCCGAAATTTATCATAAGTTTATTGACAATCTCTAGTAAAAACCACACACTGCGACTTTATCGTAGAGTTAAAGACTCAGAGAAAAATAGTTTCAATGGGTAATCATGATATAAAACTCTAAAAATATATTCTAAAAGAAATAAAAAATAAATTACAAAAATTTAAAATCAAGTTGCTTCTCGAGAAGCGCTCTCGTTTAACGTCTTAGGCTTGACGATAACTCTCACGTCAGTCATGATGGCCTACCCAATTGAATATCTTTGAATTAGGAATTGACCTTCTTGTCATTGCGCTAGCGCTTACAAGATCTAAAAATTTTGATATTGGTCACAAGCACTCGCCGTCATTACATATATCTTGTCGAACTCCTTCTTAATAATCTGTTTTCAATGTTAAAGGAGAATAATGGGATGCTGACTTAGGTCTCGTCCTATAAAATTAAGAACTGAATTTTGAATGTTGTATAAGGATCTAAATGGACAGACTACTGGTCAAACCATATCTTATTGTTGAATGATTTACTTTCAATTAGTAATTTATTTTTTAAAATATCTTAATATATAATTATTTATCAAAAAAATTAAATTATAACTTTAATTTTACAACTTAAAAATAAAATTAAAATTTATAATCATGTTATAAAAATAGGGAAACATATTTATGTTATAATCATGTTATAATCATCCTTAGCGGTTTCTTGGAAGTGTTTTTGAAGTTTTGCGGTGGTAGTTCACTACTCCATGGTTCTTTGTTCATTCCACCTTTAGCTCTTGCATCTCTTCCCAACTTAGCCTGCAAAACATAGGGAAACAAATCTGATTTTTCAGGCTAGTGAGCATTATATTCCATACCTATTAAGACTAGTGCAAGGTCTGGTGGTTCTTCTTTGATCTTCAACTTCTTTTCCTTGGATTTGTCAAAATCTTCTTTTGTGACAAATTCCACCTGATCTGACGGATCAAATACGTTTATTTGGACTTATTTATTATCAACTTGCAACCACATCCTTCCTTCACCTACATCAATGGTTGTTCTTGATGTTGCCATGAAGGATCTTCTAAGGATGATGGACTGATATTCCAAGAATCTTTCTATTTTCATATGCATGACGTAAAAGTTTGCATGAATCAGTAAAGTCCTTATTCTTACTAAGATGTTATCCATTATACCTAGTTGACAAACACCAGATCGGCCCACATCAATGTTCTAGGATTTACGATCATATATGTGTTGTAACTCATCACATTAATTCTTGCTCCTAAATCTAGCATGCATACATTAAAAACTTTGTGTGTATCATGCATTTTGTGGTGAACATACCTGGATCATCATGTTTAAAAGGCAAGTTACATGCTAGTTTTGAAGATACCTATTGCTTGAACTTTCATCCTCTTCTTCCTTTGTCTTGTCTATATCAGCTTGTATCTGAGATATAAGAGGAGACACAATGTTAACCGAATGTATATCAACATTAGATGTAGGCATAACCTGTGTTTTCTCTTCTGAAAGAACTTGGTCTGCTGTAACTAGGTTATGGTCGTGCGCAGAAAAAACAAACGCGCACACAACATTCACGCACGGGCTTCCTTCAATGTCTCCAATTTCACTGACCGCGCACTTGGCATAATACCAATAAGCGTGCAGGATCCTGCGTGGCAGTGGTGGAATTTCCTCAAAACATTTCTTCCAAGGGTCCGACTTTTGTTCCTCCTCATCTATATCCAATGTACTGACATTGGGTTGAGGATTCTTCTCAGTTTATGATGGGAGATGCCCTTGTGAATATCTTAAATCATTTACGTCCATGGAAAGTTGAGAGAGTTACCTTTCCATGTAGGCAAGTGTCAAGTCCATCTTCTATTCACGTTCCTTGATTTATTCTTCGAGTTTTTCACTCGAGCTTCTATTCCACTATTGTTGACTTATTGTTAAGGCCTGGGAACAAATAATCTTGGTTCTAAGTAGTTATTGTTCCCATAGCTCATATTGGGATAGTTTCCTAGGCCTGGGTTGTAATAAGTTGGCAGTGCGGCTCCTTGCTACTACCCTGGGCAATATTCGTTTATGGCCATAAGATCTTTTTCTTAGCCTACAGGTTCTTGCTAAGAAGGGCACGTATCAGTGGTATGCTTAATGAACATACATACCTCACATTGTACCTTTTTCGTGCTCTTTACGGCTTGAAGCATCTCCTGTATCAGGGCCTTCATGTCTAAAAATTCTGAAGGTGGAGCTGATGTGGGTTGTACTTGGGCAGGTAATGTGTTTGCTTCCGAGGCGGAAACATTGAGAACTCTGCTCGGCATATAATTCACATTATATTAGATAATTCACATAGCTAAGTCACTATTATACTTCTTTGCAGATATTTCTCTTTGTGGGGAGCATTTGGAAGCAGAAACAATACTAAGATTGAAGAGTCAAGAATAATTCTTATTTTCTTACTTGAGAACAATTCTCAAGTTTCAAAATCAATCCAAAAATTTGCTCCTCACATTTTATCCTTTTCAAGGATGGATCACTATAATAATTATTCTCAAAATATAAATAATGTTTAATCAGGGATCATAGATTTGTTAACATTTAGCATATCATGTTTCTATACTTCAAAAAGACCCTCCCCGAGTATAATAAATCAAGATGCATATTTTAATTAGTCTTGGATTAGCTTTAACATTCATATTAAGAATTAACTATGTAGGTGAGCAATAATTGCTGCTTGTAACATATGTAACTCTTAGGGGTCAGTTGATATCCAATATCATGTTTCCCAAACCTCATGTCTCAAGATCTAAAATTTCTTAGTCGCTTGTTTAGCTAACCAAACCAAACTGTGAGCAACTTTCGCTCACATTGCCTCACTAAGATAGTTGGAAACACATGACTTTAGTACGTTTCATTCACCAACGCTCGAAATCTTTACAAGTGTTGGATTTGACATTCAAAATGTTTTTGTAATGCAATCATTAATAAGCATTCACATCAGTCACTCCATGCACAAATATAAGTGTGGAAACAAAATTAGAAACAAAGTATGTCCGTAAAATCTATAATATTTAAAATTACATAGTTTGTGTAACTTCTGAATCATCATTTGTCTTTGCAACTCCTGGATCATTGTCCGTCTTTTCAATTATGTGATCAACATTCTTTGTTAGAACACCTTTTATTAACATATGTTCCATGCTAATATTACAAAGAACATAAACAACACATATCATATATTTTATAAAACCATAGCCGACTCGTAGGTCACAAATTAAAGACATAAATATTAGGCCATAATACTCACTTAACATGCATAATACATGATAAAATATAATAGTACTACATTCAAAATTTTATTAAAAACAATTCATCAAACTTGTTAACAACGATCTTACCCAAGATCTAATACAAAAAAAATGATTCCTAATTATTTCTATTTGATTTTATTAACTTATTTAACTAAATTAAACTAATTAAACTTAATTAATTCAGCAATTAAATAATAAATCTAATTAGATCATTTATTTAAATAATTTAATAATTAAAAATGATGTAATTAATTGATCCAATAATTGAACAAAAAATTAGATCATAATCAGTTAATCCATAAAATTAAGTGAACTTGATTTTTATTTAAACTTTATTTTTATTAAGTGAACCTTTTAGTTGAAATATCCTAATTAGACTTAATTAATCAAACACTTAAACAAGTAAGCCAGTTAGACAATTTATTTAAATAATTCAATAATTAAACCTAATTTAATTATTTTATTCAACCATTAAACTATTTAATTAAATGTTGACATTAAATTAGAATTAAATTAAATTAACTTTTTTTCAAATAATTAAATTAAAAAATTGAACTAGCAGTAGCTAAAAAAAATTGGTTTTCAGAAAGTGAACAAAAATTAAAAAAATCCCAACTATAAAACCAAACAAAGCCGGTATTGTTTGGTTTAATCGTTGAACCTAAACCAAACCGAGCAAGGGCTTTTTTTATTAAAAAAAAGAGCGAACCATTTTATTGAAAGAGTCAAAAAAACCTGACTCATGGCAGTACAAAGAACCATTTTTCTATACCGCCCAAGTTCTGTTTCATCAAAATTCAGCAAAAAATTGGTTCGAAGATTCCAATAAAAATCATAGTAAATCCATTGAAATTTGAATATCAATAATCTTACTATCAATTCAAGAAAAATCATAATTCTATGTGTTGTATAGGTTTTTTTTTTGTGTGTAAGGGCCGCAAACTCCCCTCCACTGTTTGAAAGTGGAGCCAGAATCGTAATGGAACGTACAACTTTTGCACATCTCCAACATATTCATGCTCATATGGTACCATTAATGCTTAAACCTAAGGCCTGGGGTTTTTAAAAAATACTCTAGACCACCAGGTCAACATCCGGCTAGTTGTATTGCCCAGGTTTACTTTCATTCATAATTCAATAACAATAAATTGGAAATTAAGAAATTAAAAAATTCTAGAATCATTTGAATATAAATATTCTACAAATTAATTTCATAAGAAAGTTTTGATAACAAAGTTGGGATCAAGTGAAAAATTAGATTTTTCAATTACATGATACAAATCTGGATCCAAGATAATTTTTATGGTTGTGGTTATAATCTCAACTACCAGATACAAATATGAATCTGAAGTACCTTTCACTTAATATTAATAATTTTAAACTAAACTATTAAAAAAAGATTTAGATCATATTTCAGATAATATATATCTTGATGGTTTGAGTTTGAACTACTAGCTAGATACGGATTTGGATCCGAAGTGAAACTCTACATACATGTAAAGTGATATAATACAATTAAGGATTGTCTTGTGGTATGATTGAAATAGTTGAGTTGTCTCTGGAAAGCATGTCAGATAATGTGCATCCATTGGTATCTACACACAAGTACGTATTGGATATCATACCATGGTGTACTAGTTATGAATAGGAAAAAAACTTACCTCTTACACGTGTTGAGTGTCCACCAATCAAAACAAAAAAAGCATGAAGTGACATTTGGCGACACCCTATGTCATTTATGTATAGTGAAAATGAAGTTGTTGATCCTAAATAAGTGGGTCATACCCAACAACTAATTGAATTATATCTATGGATTATATTAAACTCATGAGTTTAATTAACCTATTCAAATTAGGCGCGAGATGAACCAAATTATATTCAAACCAAATTTTATTTAGTTTTTACCCAACTAACTATCCACTATCCGATTGTGTATGACTCTATACATTATTGACTCCTAATAATGAACAAATTTGTTTCTCTTAAGACAAGATAACCTCGGTCACTATGAGTCTGTAACTTATTTAATGAGCGAACTCTACCACTTCCATGACAAGATGATTACAGCTGACTCACACTCACACGAGTTGGACAACCTCTTTAAAAGGTCCTTCAGGTAGCTATCTTGAAAAGCTATTACATAGTTTGTCATACGAGCTGAGAGCAGGCAGTGGAATGCTTAAACTAAAGGAAATTTTTTGTTTAGAATGAATGCACCTAGCCACTATAAAAAATATGCATTTTTCGGTCAGGATATTGTCCAGAAACCTATCTAAAATTCCCGTTCCGGTTATTTTTTTGCCAACATGAGCATGGCCAGAATAGTGCCGCTGATAAAAAAAATTTGGTAGGTTTTGAGCAATTTTTTTGGTCAAAATTACCTAGTTTATTTTGACCAATTTCCGGCCACTTTTACCCGATAGTTGTTTCAGCCACAATTAGACCATATTTGAGATCAAACATTTATGGCTAGAGTTTTACAGCCATGTTTTGGTTATTTTTATACCTTCAACTTTTTTCAACCTCTTTGAAGCCATTTTCCGGTCACTATTATTAAAAAAATAAAATATTTAAATATTTAAAACAAGAAAACACTAGAGTTACAATTTAGAGTAAACTTGAATGATGTAAAATGTCAATGCGAATGATGCCTGTCTCGAATGATTTTAGATGTTCACAAAGGCTGAAAACTAAGTGTGTGTAACTCTAGACAAACAACGGCAGTGAATTGTCTCCCAAAGTCAATGTTTGAGTTTGCTATATGCATCGTATTAAAAGCTTGTCATAATTACTTGTTTGATTATGAAAAACTGAGGTGTCGTCCTGTGAAATTAAGATCTAAATGTTGAATACTATATAAAAATTTGAATGGTCAGACTACCTCTAATTGCTGAATGATAAATCATTTTTTGAAATCTCAATATAATTATTAAAAAATATTAAATTATAACTAATATATTATTTTTAAAATATAAAAATAAAATGAAAATTTATAATCATCGAAAAAATATTATTTATTTACGTGGAGCATGGTTACAATAAAAAGTAAATAAAATGAAATATGAACTTCTCCTTGCGCACCACAACAAATTTTCTTTATAATGGATAAAGTCAGCTATACAAGCTATGTTTACTTGTGAGCTACAAGTACATATCCATAACTTGATTATGTAGAATTTATTCTAATATACTAGATGACACGTGGCCCTGTCAATTTTATTATTTGAAATGTCAAGCTCAATATTATTCTCTCATACGTGCATCAGGTGAAGTCCCCTAGTTGCTCTTACACCAACACTATGGCAAGTAAACAAAAAGATGATCTGCCCCAAGTGTTCTATTTTAAACCGGTACTTAGCAATAAGGCCCTCCACATAATTTGGACAGCCATGGTCATATGCTCATTAGAGTTACCCTGCACAAAATCATTCTCTCATACATGCATCAGGTGAAGTCCTTCAATTGCTCTTACACCAACATCGTGGCAAGTAACAAAAGATGATATGCCCCAAGTCTTCTATTCTAGTACCTATACTTAGCAATAAAGCCCTCCACATAATTTTGGTCAATCATGGTCATTTTCTCATTAGAGGTGCCCTGCGCAAAAACGAGGCTTAGATTAAATACAATAATATGGACAACTCCAGTCATCATGTAGAGCACATCAAATCACTCATGGTTGCATCAAGCCCCTAAAAATAAATTTTGAATGCAGTTTAAATAAAGTAAACAGGTCACTGAAACCCCGTCCATGAAACACGTACTCAGACCACAAACTATACACCACCTAAGTGACACGGGTATTTCTTCCACTCCAGTATCTACTTTCTTTCTTAAATCATTCAGGATGAGAATCAGCAATATTTAGATCCATCTGTTCATAAAAAGCTAGATCCTTTTATCTGTATAACCTATAAATATTTGGATCCAGAGTAAAGACTGGAAACATTAACAACCTATCCAAATATCAAAATGGGCGAAAATGGGAAATGTAGGCCTCAAAGAGATTAATGACTCTCACTATTGTACGGTCCATCAAATCAAACCACTACGACGAGATTAATCATTATTATACCCCCCCCTAATGTCAAGCCTGCGGCAAGCTTGCTACAAACAGGGAAAAAAAGTAGAAAAAAGAAGAAGAAGCAAAACCATCAAACCTAATCATACACACTCACTCTATTGAAACACAATTATAAATAACAATCTCCATCAACAAAGTAAATACAATCATGGTCCGTGCAATAAGCATACGGCTAAGGATGCAGACAGTGACAGAATGCTTAGCCTCGTTGTTGGCGATAGGTAGGCCTCTAGAAACTGCGATTATGATCGTAGTCTATATTTTCAAATCTTTATGTTATTTCATGCCATTGTGAGATCAAACTGTCAGTAAATTTTAACTCACATCTACAAGAGATAAACACAATAACTTAAAAACAGAGATGTAGTGTCTCATAATCAAAACTCTCAAGATATGATTTAATTCTAACCCGAGGTGCATAACAAATTCAATCATAAACTTTGATAACACTGACCACCGTTATTTACCTTATACGTTACACTCTACATTTTCAGTCATTGTAAGCATCTAATAGTAAGTTTGGATAAATTTTTTAATGTTATGGTTGGAGGTGTATAGGGGGCATATCAACTGGTAGTTAAGAGCACATTGAAGCCTAAAATGAAGAGTTTAACTCCAGACAAATGATGACAGTGAATGGTGCCCTCAAGTCAATAACTGAGATTATGGCTCGGGTTGAAACAAGTCAATTTTAAGTGCTTAATCATGAGGAGCCAATAGTCTCAGTTTCCAAGTTGATGTTTTAATCAGTATAGTTTTAAGATCAAAATCGCAAGCAAGAGGTTTGAACTCACAACTACACGGACCAAAAGAATTAATGCAAAAACAAAGACTAAGCTTGTCATGGTCAAATAATTAAACTATGACAATATTCTAACCCGAGACACATAGCAAACCCCACCATAAACCTAGATAACCGCTAACCTCCATTTATATCGTATAGGTTAAACTATGCATTTTTTCGCTCAAGTGTGCTCCTAAGAAAATAACAATGAAATACTCTCATGGGGTGCAATGAGAGAGCGGGGGTTTTAACAGAAGAAGCAGTCGAGGAAGCTAGAGTGGAGGGGGAGCGTGAGGAAATATACGTTGCGTCAGGGCCTTAGCCTTTTGGGTCTCATAACGAGGAATTAAAATCGCGTTGGGGTCTTAGGGTCTCGCCACCCAGGGCCTCAAGGCCTCGCCATCCTAAGCATCGCCTCCACAAAAACAATCTAGATGAGAGGCAACTAACACAATATTTCTCTAAACACTAAACCCATATTTTAATCTACGAAACTCATACCCTAACAAAGTTAACACTCCCTAACATATAATTCATACCTTAGTTCGGAGAGGGCATCCAATGGGGAGAGTGTGTGGGCTTTTGAGAAGCGGGGTGGGAGAATGCAGTGTTGCGAGAGTTTCTAGTGCGGGGAGGGAGATAGCGGTTGTGAGAGGTAGGAAGATTAAAGCGGTGGAGAAAGGAGAACAAAAAAAGAAGAATGAGAGAAATAAAGGAGAGAATGATGTGCACCTCTTTTAGGGTTTTTTATGTATTTTTTGACATTTTCGGCCATTTTCCGACCACATTAGTAAAACGGCCAAAATTGGTCATACTTGGATGGAATATTTCCATTAATTTTTCGGTCATATACCAGGGACAAGAGTTTCTTTCGATAAATTTACTAAAACTTCCCAACCATTATGTAAAAGTTGTTGTCACTTGGACGGAATGTCGCTAGAAATTTTCTAAATATTAATTATTTTGGTTGAACATGCATTCTTTGATAGTGAGACCTTGCATTTATAGCAGGGCTGGCCATGACGATTTTTATAAAAGTGAGGAGTGGTAGCGCAACCTCCTTCCCCCACCTTCACCAATTCAAGGGGTGTAACTTCCCAAAGCTGGTTGGAATTTCTCAATTACTATCCCATAATTAATTGTCTGAAGATCAATAATTGCCTCATTCCTTTCCTTTTTACTCTCGGACTAGACTAGAATAGAAAATTAGTTGACATGATGGACCGGACAAGTTAAGAACAAGGTGAACTAGGCTATAAAATTAGTGGGCTTGGATCTACCTCTTCATGCCAACATGTGAACCGCGCCCGTGTCACTTACCCAACCTGTCTAAAAGTGGTGGTGGTGCACGCGAGTAGTTTTCATGGTCTCTTCGTCCACTATATTTTGACTTACTTAGAAACAAAAAAATAAACAAATGATGCCATATATCTTTAATGTGACGCGGGATATATAGGTCTACAATAAGACATACCATGTCAAATATTATTATTATCCGATATTTAGTATCTAATTATTATCTATTAATTTGAAACTAATAATTCATCAAAGATAATCATAATCATATATTATACAAATTATTTTATTAACATGATTTAATTAAGTAGATAAATTGTAACAATAAACACCACAATTTATGTGAAAATTATTTTCTAGGATGTCCGAGTCCCTAAAGACATCTGGAAGAACGTGGAAGCTCCAAAGTGTAGGATACACTTGCAAAGAAAAAATTGTAGGAGTCATGTCACAAGAAGACATGGCGTGATCAAAGAAAATTGTGTGTAATTTCCCTAAGTGGATAGCAGAATATTGAATATAAGTCACTTGGTGAAATATCACATATCACTAAACACAAAGAATAAGAAATAATTTATATAAAATTATGAAAACATGACATACATATTTGAATTTTAAATCACAGTAAAATTATAATCCAAACTTAACTAAAAAAATACGTATATCTATCTTAATTTGAGGAGACGTTATGAAAAATCAATAAAATTGAGTATAAAAGTAGTTTCTTATTAGCTAGAGGTCTGATTCCGGGTTTTGAATTTAATAGAAAGAAAATATTTGAGAAGAAAATAAAGGAAAAGAAAAAATTATCAAAGTCGTTTGTGAGTCGTGCTCAAATTCAAACTCAAACTGTTGACTCGACTACTGGAAGGCGAGTGATGACAACAAACTAGCGTAGAGACAGTTGATGGGAATTGTAAATTGAAAAGAGGATGGATTTAGTTTTGATTTTGTGGGGTCTCGCATATCTGCCCACCACCAACCCATGACCCAAACCTTTGACTGTATATATTCATACAAGAAGCAACAGGTGGATGAATAGATGACAACCTGTGGTTCGGCCTGGCCTCCGACAGAGAGAGATACAAGGTCAGACGGGTTTGAGGAATCGAGTTGTGGGTGTAGGTGTTCACGAGGCCGCAAATGATGCATATATATGCTCCATGACTACTAATTCTTGAGCTCATTTTCATTTATGTGCTGCATACACATACCCAAAGCAATGATACTAATACACATACTCATTCTCATTGAAGTTTTGTTGTGAGTTTCGTGTCAGAGTTTGGAGTGTTTTGTTTCAATGTATAAATAGATTCATGACTTCTGACACTGAAGTGTTTCGTGGTTTGTAAAAATATTAAGTACAACGCAAAAGAGATAAAGACCTAGTAATAGATATTCAGGATAAATCTATTACCACGCTTCAAAGTTGGAAACATGTTAATAAATTATCCTAAATAATTAATTTATAGCAATTACCACGCTTCTAATTCTGAAGTCTGGTAGTAAGTATATATTAAATATTTATCATAACCTAATATCACGCTTTCAACTCTGAAGCGTGGTAATTGGTATTTATGTGAAATAATAAAAAAAATGAGAAATTGGCATAAATAAATATCAAGAAAATATAATATAAATTATTAATTATAAATAATTAATTATTTAATAAATTTAAAAAATTTGTAATTAATATAATATGAGAAAGTAGAAAAATATAAATATGACATGTGAGTCCATGTGCAGAGATTTGAAAATTTTATTTTGATGTGAATAGAAAATTTATAAAAAAATTATAACAAAATTAAATTAACATGATACAAATCTAATTTTAAGTTTATTTCAATGAGAATGCCCTTATATTGTACTATCACTACTAGAGATGAGAGTGGAATGAAGTGAAGGGGGGACCACACATCAAGTCATGTGTATTCCACCATCTTCACTTAGGCTGTGTTTGGTTTTAAAAAAATACAGAGTAAATGAAAATGAGAGAAAACTGAATTTATGATGAAATTCATCTTATTTTTTATGGCGTGAAAGATTTTGTAGAAAATATTAAAATATTCTTTACTGAAAATAAATTTACTTTTTTATTTTTCATCCTCAACTTTCTTTCAACCAAATAAATAAAGGGCTTAACGGATATACCATGTCAGGGTATATAAGTTACATACCCCAGCGGTTAAATTGATGTCATTTTATGTTATTTTTATGAGATTTAGGATTTCTAAGTTTTAGAATTTTTAATGTTTTAGGGTTTTAAAGATTTTTTGATTTCAGAATTTCATATTTTAGTGTTTTTTTTTATATTTCCAAACCTTTAAAACGGCGTCGTTTCGAACTCTAAAACCCTTAATCCTAAAATTCTAAAAAAATAAACAATAAAAGTCACTCAAAACCTAAGAAACCCTAAAATATTAAACACTTTGAATCATGAAACTCTAAAACCCCTAAACACGAGTCATAGTGAAGTCAATTTAGCCGCTAGGGTATGTAGCTTATATACCCTGACGGGGGTATATCCATTTTACCCATAAATAAATCCAACAAACTTTCCCACAAATTTTACTTTCCTCAAATTTTCCCTAAACCAAACACAGCCTTACCAAGCCCTCAACACTACTCTTTCCATTTCCAACATAATTATTCAACCCACTTATAATGAGTTGCTAATCATTTACCTAAATCCATTTCAATTTCTTATGAAAACCTAACAATTTAGTCTATTCCTCCACAAAGGTGCCTACTTCACTTCATATGCATCATATATTCATATCCATCAATAAATACTATTATTTTCTCTTACATGAAACTTGCATTATTTATTATCAACAAGATTTGTTAGGGAAGTGCAGTATTAATTAAGGAGCAGTCTCCGGTTGAAGGTACTAATGATGATGTACTCGTACAAAATTGATCGTAGTCATTTCTTTGATAATAGTTAAAAAAAAAAAAATCTTGCTCGTCAAATGGTAATGTGATCAGTCCGTCATCTATGAAATTTTGGATGTATAGTATCACGTTGGTAGTTAAATGTGTGTATTTTTTTTTATCAAAAAAATTAAAAAAATAGTATTTTTAATTTATAATTATATCTTAATTTAATTAAGGAAAAAACCCCAAAAGGGCCCTGAATTACCATCACTTATCGATCTAAACTATCACGATTTTCAAAAAAGGTGCAAACAAAAATAATTAAATTGATTTTTCAAAATAAATTTACCGTTACACTTCTAAACTAATATTATTAAGGACTCAGATTCGCGTGCAAAAATTACGTTATTTGGTTATCAAAATAAATAATATTGTTTTGGGCACTAAACAAAACGACGTCTTTTCATATTCAATCATTCATAATTCTCAACAAATTTAATGAAATCAATTATATTTAACAAATCAAATAAATTGATCTCAAACATCACCCCAAATAAGTCTAATTTTTTGTCTTCACACTTTTTTTTATAAATCGTGATAATTCAGACCACAATTGAATAAATAACGATAGTTCAGACCCTTTTTCGGTTTTTTCCCTTTAATTAAAAGTGTTACTAAATTTTAATTCATATTATTGCGAAATAAAACTTATTTTAGCACGCTTTCTCTGTTTCAATTATGATTCTTTTGTGATTGGGGTGGTGGTCAAGCAGCAGTTGCAAGCACCATTTCGTTCTATTTTATCATTAAAACCTGCTTTTTATCGATTTTTTCAGACATACGTAAACTGCCCATGCAAAGTTGAACAATTGACGTAAATAGGAAAAGTTGAACGATGAAACAGTTAGAAAGGGTGGAATGCGAAAAAAAAAAAAAAAAATCGTTCCGGCAGGAGCAAACTACTGCAGACAGGAGAGTACAAGTAAAAGCACGTTGTAGGCTCCACCCATTCTTTCATTTCTTCTTTAATGTCTTCATCTTCTTCATGTACTTTTTTTTTTAATGAATAAACTGACCGAATATCTCAAAGTTGGTTTCTTGCTCTCTCTCTCTCACAGACCAAATCTACAGTCGTTGATTGCCACCCGCTCAGTTGTTTATCTAGCCGTCTTCTCAGGTAAGCACTCATCACTATCGTCAGTGCTGTAATCCGCCACCTATTCTTGGTTTTGCTTTGATTTAGTCGATGTTGTTACATTGATTTTGAGGTTTGATGCTGAGGTTGTTTTTGTTGTTTTTTTTAAAGGTGCCTGTAATTCTGGGTCATCAATTTAGTACGCTGGTTTCACGGAGAAATTGAATCTTGAGGTGAATTTGAGGTCCTTGTGATGTGGGTTGCTCGCAATTGGATGGGTGGCTTAGCTTGGTGTAGTTTTGGGGTCAGAGTGAAGCTGATTAATTGAAGTTTTGATTCAGATCTGGTTTTAGTTTGATGATTTTGATTTGGGGATTTCAGTGCTGGGAGCTGATTTAGGAAGCTGTGCAGTTTGTGGATTTGGATCTGGTGGAATCTAGTAGTGATGGAGGCTAATGTTGGTGATCAAATTCGCCATTTTTATGGTCTGGGTTCATCAAGTTTGAACCCTGTGGGGAAGAGGTCTCTGGAATGGGACTTGAACGATTGGAAATGGGACGGCCACCTGTTTGTTGCTAGTCCCTTGAATTGCAAGCCATCTGGGTACAGCAGCCATCAGCTGCTACCGGAAACTGGGGGTTCTTCTAATAACTCATCCACTTGTTCTGATGATGCAACTATTGGAAATGATACCAGAGAACAGGAGTTGCTGAGATCGAGAAGAGCTGCTGGGGGTGAGGTAGGGGATGCTGGTAATCTCAGTTTGATGCTGGGAGGTAATGGTGTTCCAGCATCTGAAATGCAGCTTACAAGTTGGGAAGGAGCTAACGGAAAGAAGAGCAAGGTTGTTGTTGGTGGCAGTAGTTCAAACCGTGCGGTATGTCAGGTAGAAGATTGCGGAGCTGATTTGAGTAAAGCAAAGGATTATCACAGGAGACATAAGGTTTGTGAGATGCATTCCAAGGCCAGTAGAGCTCTTGTAGGGACTGTAATGCAACGGTTCTGTCAGCAGTGTAGTAGGTATGCTTTGTTGTCATGTTACAAAATCCAGTCCCTTGACACAGACTGATACTGATTGATATTCGCATCTATTTTCAACCTTCTTCAGGTTTCATGCCCTTCCAGAGTTTGATGAAGGTAAGAGATCCTGTCGTAGACGTCTAGCAGGCCATAACAAGCGGAGAAGGAAGGCAAATCCTCTCAATGTTGCTCCTGGAACTTCGCTCAATGATGATCAATCCAACAATTATCTACTATTGACTCTGTTGAAGATACTTGCTGATCTCCACTGTGAGTACAGAATCTCCATGACTAAATTGTTGATTTGCGCATTTAAATCATATAAGTTTCTCGGTTGATTATAGCCATATTTTGCTAATATGCAAAAGGGATATTGCAGCCAACCGGTCCGATGGTGCAAAAAATCAGGATATGTTATCACATCTTTTGAGAAGTCTCGAGGAGAACACAGTCGCAAATGGGGGTAAGAACATAACAGAAGCGGTTTGTGCTATGCTTTCAAATGGGCGTCAAGCACTTGCTAGTTCTGGTGGACAACATACTTTAGCAATGCAAGAGATGCCGCAGAATGGCTCGCCCTCAGCTGATGTCTCTCCACCACCCAGCACTGTCATATCAATCAAAGACAGCCCTCCGGGTTATTCAGTAGCGCCAAGTACAGCTGCTGGGCCAGTTAAGCTGAACACTTTCGACTTAAATGACGTTTACGTAGACTCAGCTGATGGCATTGATGATCTAGAGGGCTTTCGTGTCCCTGCAAACAATGGAAACAGTTCCATTGGATGCCCTTCATGGATGCAGCAAGATGTGCACAGCTCGAGCCCGCCACAAGTTAGTCGAAATTCGGACTCTGGATCAGCTCAGTCACCTTCCAGTTCCAGTGGGGGGGATCAGGTACGCGAGCTTCTCAGTCTCTTTTCATGTAAAGCTATTTTGGTCATCAGGCTTTGTGCGGCAGCTTTGCATTTTAATTGTGCCTTCTTTCTTGTTTCAGATTCGGACAGATAGGATTGTGTTTAAACTTTTCGGCAAAGAGCCATGTGATTTCCCTCTTGCTCTGCGAACACAGGTACCTGCCAAGACCCAAATATTTATTTTCAACGATTTAACAGTTTTTTTCAACTAAAAAGTAACCTGAACGTGTTAATTTCAGATACTTGATTGGTTAGCACATACACCGACTGACATCGAGAGCTACATCAGGCCAGGTTGTATTGTTTTATCCATCTACCTCCGTCTTGCTGAATCTGTTTGGGATGAGGTTAACCTTTTTCTATGTTTTCTTCTACATCCCTCAAAGAATTACATCACTTGTCTTGCATGTTTTCACCTGTTAAACTTCTCTGTGTATGGTGCAGCTCTGCTTGGATTTGAGCTCCAGCTTGAGCCGACTCATTGATGTCTCAGAGGACTCATTTTGGAGCACTGGATGGGTCTATGTCAGGGTTCAGGATCAAGTTGCATTTATCTGTAACGGTCCGTATATCTCGTGTTCTGTAGACTACCAATCATTTCAGACGGTTTTGTGTGAATTAACTGATTTACTTCCTCTTACGCAACAGGTCAAGTCGTCTTGGACACAACTTTACCATACATAAGCAGCGCCAGCAGGATTCTAAGTGTTAGACCGATTGCAGTACCCATGTCTGAAAAGGCCAGTTTCTCCATCAAAGGGTGTAATATATTTCCACCCAATTCAAGGTATTCTCAATCATCTGAGTCTACTGTTGGATGTTTGCAAAATCATTGTGCAAACTTTACTGGTCTGCAATCTTTTTCTCTAACTCCCCTTCTTTCGTTAGGCTGCTCTGTGCTCTTGAGGGTCAATATCTTGCACACGAAAATATTCCGGAGTCACTGGAAGAGTCCAGCAGCAATCACAACGATTCTGACAAGCTACAAGTGATAAACTATTCATGCTCCATTCCTGCCATCATAGGAAGAGGCTTCGTCGAGGTGATCATTGATATTTGTATTCCAAGTTTCCAACTTGCCCATTGTGAGAAAAAAAGGGGGGAAAAAAAAAGAAAAACAAAAATAGTATGTGGTGAATTAATCCTGAATTTAAGTTCAGCTATCACTATATATTATGTAATTGTCAATGCAGGTTGAAGAAGACAATGGTCTGGGCAGAGACTTCTTTCCTTTTATAGTAGCAGAAAGTGATATATGTTCTGAGATTTGCATGCTTGAAAGCACACTTGAACAAACTGAAACTGATGAAACAAGTGAAAATGGGGAACCAGATGCCCGGTCGAATGCCATAGATTTTATTCAGGAAATGGGCTGGCTTCTCCGAAGAAGCCAACTGAGGCTGCGATTCGGTTATTCAAATAAGAGGGCAGAAGACCTCTTTCACTTTGACCGCTTCAAGTGGCTTATGGAATTCTCATTGGACCGTGATTGGTGCGCAGTTGTCAAGAAACTGTTGGATATTCTTTGTGATGGTGAGGTCGGGTCAGGAGAGCATGATTCACTGGTGGCGGCCGTGTCTGATATGGGCATTCTGCACAGAGCTGTTAGGAGAAACTCAAGGCCTCTGGTGGAGCTCCTCTTGAGATATGTACCTGAGCAAACATCAAACAACTCGATGATGAAAGGGGGTGAACTTTTGTTTATGCCCAACGAAATGGGACCGGCAGGTTTAACCCCTCTGCATATTGCTGCCGGTAGAGATGGCGCTGAGGCTGTACTGGATGCCTTGACCGATGACCCCAACAAGGTAACCTGTCTGTCTACTCATTGTGTGGGGACTTGTTTTAGACTGAGCATGCCTAGTTGACTTGGAAGCTCTTTCAATGTAAAATGGGTTTATCTGGGTACTGACTAAAATCTTGTGTTGCCAGGTTGGAATCGAGGCATGGCAGAGTGCAAGGGACTCAACTGGTGCGTCCCCAGAAGACTATGCTCGACTCAGAGGACACTACTCATACATCCATCTGGTCCAGAGGAAAATCAGCAAGAAATCGTTCACCCCCGGTCACGTAGTGCTTGACATCCCCAACACCCTATCCGATCCCAAAGCAAATAAAAGAGAGACAACCACACAGAAATCCAGCTTCCAAATCTTAAACTTGCCTATGCGAACTGGCCCAGGACCATGCAAGATTTGTGACCAGAAACTCATCTACCGAACAGTCAATACATCCTTAGCCTACAAGCCGGCCATGCTATCTATGGTGGCTGTTGCTGCTGTCTGCGTCTGTGTAGCTCTCCTCTTCAAGAGCTGTCCAGAAGTTCTTTATGTTTTCCATCCATTCAGATGGGAGAACTTGGAGTATGGATCTAGTTAAGGTGCTGCTGCTGCTGCCCCTTTGTTAATCTGATATGTGTATGTGTGGAAAGGGAGCTGAGACACATGTAAGAATATGTTACGGATGTGTAACCTTTGATTCCGTAGAGATGATAAATATGTGACCATGTAAGAATTTATGTGCAAATGAAGCCTCCTGTATATCTCTGTCAAAAACCGCGAGGTCTCAAATACAACTGGATTTTTTTGTATGAACATGTAAAATTGCGGAAGGCATGGACTTGAAAGCCGACATAAGTCATGTGGGTGGCCTTAAATGATTGATGAGTGTGGTTTGCGATAACATGTCTCAACCTATAAGACAGGAGTGATTGGTGGGTCCACTCTTGGGCCTCCCATTTCAAGATCTGCCGACACTTTTTTTTAGGGAAACCTGTGCTGCTGAGCACACTGATTACGCTCAACTTCAACCGTAAAACACTAAGGGTGCGTTTGGGAGAGGATAAGAGGATATTATTAGTAACAGGATATATAATATCACCTTTTATGAAGGTATTATTAATCCTTGTTCACAAAGGTAAAATTTGTACTTGAGATTATTAATACTAATTCTTCAATCGTACCAAACACTTACATCAGTATTAATAATCATATCCCACTTTCAATACCCGCTACCAAACGTGACCTAAGGTCTCTCGCGGATTCTGTTGGGCACCTGTAAACACTGAGGTGCCAAGCCGATTTAGTCATTTAGGATTATTATAGTATTAAAAAGTATTATCATGGGAGCATTATAACATAATATTATTATAACATTATTGTGTAGTCAGTTACCGAATTCATTCCTCATTCACCATGTATATAAATACATGCTACTGCATAAATAAAAATAAGAAAAATTATTCCTATTTTATTCCACTCGAATTTTGGGTTTCTTTAATTCTCTAGCCTACAACGAGTTTCACCACGCTCCAAACCGTTTTCTATATATTTGTGTCATACCATATCAGTATATTCGTACATCCCACTTTTTATAGCTATTTCTGATAGATTGAAACAAACCTTGTATACAGATCTGTAACACGACAATAATTTAATTTATATAACTAATCATAACACAAGATTGTGTGATAAACTTAAAGCTGTAGTAAGCATATGTCAATTAACTTATAAGCGTCCACCATTCTGCACAGATTAAATTATATTGTGTGAAAGAAAAACGATCTGAGATGAAGTGATTTAAAATCTAACACAAATAGGCTGCAACCGTACTCGTGAGCTATTTGCGAACGAGCTCAGTTAGTACTCGGTTAAAGCTCATTTGTTAATAAATGAATCGATCACGAACAATAATTATAAGCTCGTTTAATAAACGAGCCGAACATGAGCAAGGGGGTGCTCGACTCGTTTATGTTCGCGAACAAGCTCGATAAAAAGCTTGATAACTCATTAAAAAGATTGAGGACCTACCGACTTAAGTTAGAATGTAACTCAAGTATAGACATGTCAATCTGTCGTACCAAGAGTTAAGAATTTAAAATTAATGAAGATGGTTACAATAATGAACATAAATTCCGTCTAATATCAATGAAACGGATGTAACTTATGTCTATCATTTGAGCCAAACATGAACAATGATGTATTCGACTCGTTTAAAAGCTCCATTTAAACTCGTTTATAGCTCGTTTAAACTCGACGAACTTTTTTATAAATTTATAAAGTTACTAGTCAATAAAGTAAGATTTTTTTAACGACTAGCTCATTTAAAACTCGTTCAAACTTGTTTAAATGCTCATTTATCATATATATTATATTTTATATTATATCAATCCATCAGCTCGAACTCGTTAAAATTAAACGAGCCGAGCTTGAACATATATGATAAAACTTTGTTAATACTCAGCTCGAACTCGAACTCATGAAATTTTAAATGAACGAACATAAACATTTTATTCCTGGATTCGACTTGTTTCGTTTGCAGCCCTAAACACAAATCTTTATGACCTCACCGAGGTGCACCAAATGTATAGCATCCCACATAGCTTATAGGGCCGCTTGAGACTGCAAAAAATGCTTTTACGAATAGAGAAGGCGTCATCAGATAATCATTTAGTTTTCGTAAGGGATATGAGAGCCAAGAGGCTTGTAACTTGAGAAGAATCCACATCACCAAACATTTTTATCCGACTTTTGCATCAGGTAATGATAATAAGAAAAGTTTAAATGAAAACACAATTTCAGATCAATAGGGCTAGCAGATCATAGTGTGTTGAGGCTGCAAGTATTCAAGCACCAGCAGCAAGGAGCTATGAAATTGGCATTTAGGCCTTCTCCCACTTAAGGGGCTTGACAACCTCCCATGTGAAGTCGGGATCATCCCTTCCGAAGTGTCCATAGGCAGCAGTCTTCAAGAATCTGTTTCCACCTCTCTTGAGGTCCAGGTTGATGGACATCATGCCGGGCCTGAAGTCAAAGTTCTCCTTCACAATCTGGAGGATCTCCTTGTCGGGTATTTTGCCAGTTTTGTAAGTATCAACGAACACGGACAAAGGCTCAGGGACACCAATGGCGTAAGAGACCTGGACAATGCACCTGCGAGCGAGTCCATTGGCGACAATAGACTTGGCTGCTTGCCTGACGATGTAAGCGCCACTTCTGTCCACCTTGGTGGGGTCTTTGCCCGAGAATGCACCACCTCCATGGGCTCCCCATCCTCCATAGGTGTCAATGATGATCTTGCGTCCAGTTAGACCAGCATCTCCATGAGGTCCACCAATGACGAAACGGCCTGAGGGGTTAAGATGGAAGATGGTCTTCTCATCAAGGTACTTCTCCGGGATCACTGGCTTGATGACATGCTCCTTCAGGTCAGCAGCAATCTCATCATTTGTGACCGTCTCATCGTGTTGGGTGGAAATGAGGACTGTGTGGACGCGGAGAGGAACCATGGCACCTTCATCATTCTGGTACTCAACAGTGACTTGGGTCTTTCCATCAGGTCTCAACCATGGGCAAGTGCCATTCTTACGAACCTCGGTCAAACGAGCACCAAGCTTGGTGGCAAGGACATGACTCAAAGGCATGAGTTCAGGGGTCTCATCAGTAGCATAACCAAACATGTGCCCTTGGTCACCGGCACCAATCTCCTCAGGGCGCTTTGTGAGATGTCCGTGGACACCCTGGGCAATATCAGGACTCTGTTGTTCAATGTTAACCAAGACCTTGCAGTTGTCAGCATCAAGACCCACGTCATCTGACACGAATCCAATGTTGCGGCAGGTATCACGCACAATCTTCTCATAATCTACATTAGCCTTGGTTGTGATCTCTCCAAAAACCATGACCATGTTGGTCTTGGTGCATGTCTCGCAGGCCACCTTGCTCTCAGGGTCCTGAGCAAGGCAAGCATCAAGCACTGCATCAGAGATCTGGTCGCAAAGCTTGTCAGGGTGTCCCTCGTTCACAGACTCGGAGGTAAATAGGAAGGTCTCCATTCTCCCAAACTGCTCATCAACAAACCAACAAAATAACAACTTAACATTGCAACAAAACCACAAGATTCCATTTCATTAGATTACAACTGCCACTAGCAAGCACAGAACCACCAATAAATATGTACATCATATGATTCCAAAATAAACAATATAAGCACATACATATTCTCATTCGATAAAAGATACTCCACATAAAGCAAGATCAACTTCAAAAGAATTAGAATAACACTTTCCTTAACGCAGTCCAGAATCACTAACAAATTGTAAAGATATCGAGCGAAGGGTATTCATTTCTCCAGCGAAATGGTGCATAAAAGAAGCAGAGGACGGACAAGGGGAGCATAGAGAGCGTACCTTGAGATTAAAAATGAGGTTTTTAGCAGAGAGATCCGAAAGAGATGAAAACCCGACTCCTCCTGTTAGCTGCAGTGGACGATATCCTACGCCTGCTTCAGCGCTGTATTTATAGACTCATTATTCGGTCCGACCGGTTCCTTCTTTGTTTGTTCGGTTTCGATTCATTTGGGTTATTAATAAAAATAATCAATCGAAATTTGTATGAAATTACGAGACAACAAGGAAATAAATATTCTAGATTGGGGAAATAATAACTTTCTTTTCTGACTCACATCCTATTTTGTAATTGATACGAATTACTGTAGAAAATATGATACAATAGAAAGTTGGATACTAAATACCATTTGTGGGTGGAGATACTTTAGAATGTGCAACCAGCCATTTTAGTAAGCTTATTGATGGATTCGAGAAAATTCAACTCCCAATAAACAAAAGACCGTGCGGTTCAAACTTGTTTTTATTATTACTGATCAAACCGACGCTGAACCGGAGGGAGAAGTTTGTGTGTCCTGTTTGAGGTGATCGGTCTTTTTTGGGAATATAATAAACTGGCATTGCTTACTGCTTTTGATGTGGAGTTTGAGAATCTGGGGAATCCAACGGTTACTATTCAGCTTTACCAGACAAATCAGAACCGTTGGATCCGCTCAGATATTTTGATTGGTTAGATGAAGTTGGTGAAGTGGTGATGACGTGGACATTTATAACAACTCTCGGCAGTAATTGGTTTGGTGAATGATGATGACGATGTGTTACGGGCTCTGTTCTAAAAAGGTCGGTGTCCGATTAGTCTTTACGCATTTTAAAAACGCTCCGCCTAATGTTTAATTATTTTATGTATTTTATTTTTAAAATAAAATAAAATTTTATAGGTATAATTTTATAATTAATTATTAAATATATTATTAATATATATAACTCCGCCTAATCATCCGATTAATCCTTCCGCCTAATCCCCACCTAGCCGATTAGTCGCTAGACCCCAAGCCGCCTACCACTGCCTAATGCCTTTTAAAACACTGGTTATGGGGACATCAAATTTGAACAAAGGTTGAGGGTAGACTAAATTCCCAACCAATCTCATATGTCTTGTTTGGAGCACCTGAAAAGTCTACTTGTATTGGTGTGAAAATTGAATTTGAATCAGAGTAATGCGTCAAGTAGTAAGAAAATTCAACCTGATTATTCAAAATTACATTTGAATATAATTCTTTAAATAGTTTTGGCAGGGTTAGGGAGTAGGTGGGTGACCAACACAACTCAAGGATCGATGATTTTAGTGAATGAAGTTGGTGGAGGCCAATACGAGCAATTAAGCAACAGCATTATGCTTATGCTTATGCACCAAAGAGAAATATAATCGAAGTAAGTAAAGCAATTAAAGAACGTCGATTAATTTAATGAAGATGACGTGTCAGCAACTAAATCCTAAGTAGTAGGTCACAACAACGACAACCTCAATCAAACTGCTCGAGTGGGGGACTCGCCACTCTTATCTTCACTGATGCAACCATTTCTTTTTCTGAAAACAATTCAAGAGGCTACAGTCGTCACCACCATTCTGCCAGATCAAGTGTTCGTAAAAAAAAATGTGGAGTTGGAGACTCTGTGCTGTCATCACTGATCTCCTTAACTCGTGAAGAGAGGATGGTGGCACAATCCTTATTCCTTACCCGTGGTCATAGGGCTAGCCGATGCTTCCAGCAACATCAGCTGCATCCCTCTACCACCCACTGCAATTTCATAGCGGTCCCTGGTGACACCACCACTAGGTTAAGTTGGAATTGTAATAGCAGTAGAGTGCACAGGTTCAGGTATAGCATTGATTGGAGTATAGAAAGGGTGTAGTCCTACGAACCTTTCATAGCCTCTTGCGTCTAGTGTTTCGGGCTCAGGTACATTGATGACTAAGTGGCCTTGCTCGCATAGATTGCCTAACTCGTTGATTTGCCAACATCTGACTCGTTGATCAAGACCTGTTGAGAAGGCCCGTTTCCCGTCCGACCAGACACCTTTACATGCATAACAATCAGACACTGGCTTTTTTTTTTCTTTTTTTTTTGTTTACGTATGGAGTGGACGAATGTATATGGTTGGGGCTTACCTTTCACAGCAGAGCTGTGAGCCGATGCAATCTTGTCTTGTCTTACACATCTGATTCTGCACCATTCATCCTCCCTGGAACCACAATCTAGACTTGCTGACCCAAGTTCAACGTCCAGCACTAGAGAGTGAAGAGCTTGATCATCACCCCCGCTCAAAACTACATAACGTGAATCTGAGCTCTGGGGATTTTTGAATTTTGAAACATGAAGGCAATTGACTCCAGATTGGTGAGCCTGATTGACCACATGCATTGGCTGCACTTGGCGTATTTGAAATGAGACCGCCTCTTTATCTGCTTTTGATTCTACTACTACATCATCTGCAGTCTTAGATGAGGTTACAGGGTCTTCGTTATTTGACGTTGGGGAATAAGTACCATTTTCAGCACGTGAAGCGTGCGTGCCATCTTCTGGCTTTTTCTTGGCTACTGATTTCCACCACCGACCACCCTGGCTTCCTCTACCAGTGCGAGGCCGTTTCTGACCTTCAATTGACTTTTCAATTTGGATCATTGACATCCACATCATAAAAGAGTAGACACTGTTGGTCAAATCCCAGAAGGTAATATTTCCATTAGTTGATCCACTAATCAGAATATATCTGCCTCCACCAGACGACGGTGTCACTATGTGTTGCAGAGCTAAAACTGGCGATGACACAGGAACAAATTCAGTCACGTCAAACCTGAAAAAGAAAAGGGTTTAATTTACAGCATTTTTGTAGAGAGAAAAAATGGAGCACAAAGAGTTTGTGACATCACAGATTAATACCAAAAGCGTTGGGGTAAAATTAGAGCACGCATGGAGAGCGAGCCATCAGAACAAGCCACGATAACAAAACACACTGTTGACCTGAAAGATGAAGTGAAACAAACTGCTTCACGAATCAATATGCCAAGATGACTAAAACAGGATGAAAATGGTTTGACAGTCACCTGGATTTAGAACCCTTCACAAGAAAGGCTGTTACAGCCATGTATCTGAAGTCATTTTCATAAGAGTTGTTAGCGTTGCTTTTGAAATCTTCCTCGTCTGCCGATACAGAGTTTGCATCAAGTTCGGCTTTCTTTTTAACTGATCCAGAGTTGTCATACTCTTTTCTCAAACCTACATCATGTCCATTCATCAAATTTTTACTTTGGGGTTTTGCTATTCTGGCAGGCATGTCAGAAGATAGCCACTGAAATGTCATTGAATCAGGATCTGCTGATGATGACAACTCTTCTTTCTTATTTTGATCCCTCCTCTTCCGTAAAAGCCAAGTAGTCAGAACTCTCTTTGCACCCACTGAAATTAAGAGGAACGGATGGTCTGCATCTGGTAAGACGGTGGGTGGCATGACTCTTTCAGGTTGGAACCCAGTTTCATCCAATTCTATCCTGTATACTTCCGAAACTGGACAAATGGACCGCACAGCAGAACCACCAACGTGTTCACCAAGTGATTTTGACCCTGACCACGCACTTGAGGTGTACCTGGCAAATGTGCTCACCATAAGTCACACAAAAAGATGAATATCGACGACTGATAAGTTCTTGCTTAGCTACCATCACATCTATAATCACCTGCTCAGTCGTACAGTTCCATCTTCAGAGCCAGAGGCAATATAGCTAGATCTAGCTCCAACGTTTGTTGTTGCATTAGAGTGACAACTTGAGTTTTCAGTGATGAAACACAGCGAGTGGATCTCTCTCCCATGGAACTGGATGTGAAGACTATTAGGGATAGTCATCCTCTGGTTAAGTGGCACCCAGTATTTATGTACATATATAGTTTCATCCTGAAACACAAAGGTGTGTCAAATGATTCATTGATGGTAAATCGTAGTATAGAAAATTAAAATGCGACATATACCTTTACGTAGGCAAAGCAATGTGCTAACTCTGGTACATCACCGAGAAAATATGAATAAGGACGCCGCCACCCTCCACATGGCACATCTGCTATCTACTTAACATGAATGATCAGTAAAGGAGTAGCAAATCTTTTTTGACGAGTTAGATAAAAAAGCTATGAACTGTGAAGCTCACCTTCGTATCAGTCATGAGATTCCATATTATGAAATTTCCAGATGCAAAACCTACTGCATGAGCACCACTACCCAAATCATCAGGAGAAACATATTGGATCAAACTCAGCTCTTTCACTTGTTTCAACCCCACAAATTCCAAATTGTTCAGCACAGCATCATATTGCAAATAACAGATGCACCCGTCTGCCCCTGACTGAAACAAAACGGAATATAGATTAGATGGGCACTTTAATGTCATGAGCTAAACTTCACATTAAGTCGTGGATTACAGCTGTATCCATACCGAGCGGATTTCAGACTGATTCGAACTTAAACAGGAAACTGAGACGCAAGCAACACTCGAGATTCCGTGAACGCCTTTGAAATAATTAAGAGGAGGTACCCTCGACTGTGTTTCCACACTTGAACTAGAGAGAAGATCCTTTGACAAGCGGAACAATATAAGATTGCCACGAAGATCTCCACAGACCACCACCTAAGGTTAAACATTTGCATACCACATCACTTCAGGAATCAATTAGTGAGAAAAGTAACACTGAAACCCAACAGGTCTCCCAAATAACGCACAGGGAAAGTGAATCCACAAACTTTTTTGGCACATATCATTTACCAAGCAAAACTAAAAAGA
Source organism: Kalanchoe fedtschenkoi (assembly GCA_002312845.1). Classification (NCBI taxonomy): domain Eukaryota; kingdom Viridiplantae; phylum Streptophyta; class Magnoliopsida; order Saxifragales; family Crassulaceae; genus Kalanchoe; species Kalanchoe fedtschenkoi. The sequence continues at coordinate 217,014 of NQLW01000085.1, forward strand.
AAATTAAAGGAAAAGCTGAGTACATGGCTATCATGAGCAAAACAATAAAGTTGTATACTGTCATCAGGTACCTGGGCTTGAAATGATGCATCCAGACATATTATCCTTGTACCAAAAGATGATAGAAACTCTGCTACCAAATATACATCATCACTTATTTCAGAACTGTCAGCGTTCAATTTCCATAACTTCAAGGTCCCTTTGGGATCACTAGTGAAGATATACCTAAGAAAAGAAACCAAAGATCAACTGAAATATTTTTGAAATTTTAGACTTGACCATCTACTGCACAATTTAGAAGAGCCATCAACCACACTGACATGTATTATGTATAGCGGGGAGGCTAGCGACAAGCTGGTGTAAGTAATCAGAAAGGAGATGCAAAAACTCAAATGTCGGGCCAGTGATTTCTTAACATGACTCAAGGTAAGAATAAGGTGGTACCTGTTTCCTAGTGACTTGGACCAGAATGTTCCTAGAAGTTGTCTCTCTGGTTCAGCTGGCCACATGAAAGGGAGATCCACCTCAGGAGAAGAAACATCCCCAATCACTCTGACTATTGACACGGTTCCTCTGCCATCTCCAACAGCGATCCAATCCTCTATTCCACAATTAGTCTCCGAAGAGGAACTCGACATCACATCCAAGCAAATAATTGGTGCCTTCGTACTTACACGCGCCAGTTCTGTCCATTTGGGATCCCCCAACTCTGAGATATTCGCTTTGAACAAAAATCCATTGTTTGTAGCAACATAAAGTGTGCCTTCGGTTGTGAAGCGCAGACAACGAACATACTCACTTTTACTGCAAAAAGATTATCAAATTTTGAGGACAACCATGCAACTGTGGTTCGATATTGTGCAGGCACACGAGGCATCTAGTAGCATAGGAATACCTATTCATGTGTCCACTAAGCCCGGGCGACTTTGGTATGCAAAGAGAGTATGCAGCAGATTGATTCTGGGACTCAGATTGTAAGCCTCTATCTTGAAATGAAGAAGCATTTAGTTGGCGTATCCTTATTGAAGAATCAAATCCAGCAGTTATAAGCAGAGAGGACGTCGGATCATACAAGCATCGCCATATGCCCCTCCCACTAGATAATAAAGAGCAGATGTAAATTGTTGGACTATTTCAAGCATAAAAGAGATCAATTGTGAAATAATTCTATGCAGATTAATTTAAAATAAGTGTAGGAGAAGTGGTAGTTTAAAAAAAGTGTGAATGAGTTACATGTGCTCTTTGATCATCTGAAGCTGGACACCATTTGAATTCCAGACACGACAAGTGCAATCCTCACCAGCTGTAACTATGAGCTAAAAAGAGTAGATCAAAGCAAAAGTCAGTTTAATATCAGAATATATGGAAGCAACAACGGCTATTTACTTCCTTATCCAAAATTGTTAAGAGCACGGAAGGAACAAGAAGTAGAGATATTATTATAAATTCTGCATCATCAGAAACATGGTTCATACTCTGGCAACTCATATAGACGAAGTATGATTCAATACAAGTGTCAAAGCTACCACCACATAAACTACTACACAACCCCCAAGAAAAATTTCAGTTGAATGAAATATGTCAGATGACTGATCATAGATCTTATCAGCCTTATATTTGGTTTCATAGTACAGTATGTCCTGTTTCCAATTTAGGCATAAAATCCAAACAATTTTAAGATGCCTTACAAGAAACAAAGTGTGCAGCTCATTAGCTAATGTGAATGAGAAACTCACAGATTCTGATATACAGCAGTCCCAAACCCGAGCTGTATGACCATAAAGAACTCTATCGTGAGCCCCGACTTCATTTACAGAACTTCTCTTCTCATCTGGGAGACACCAAAAGCGAGCACTGCGCATCATAGACAATCATTACTTCATTTAGAATATAACAGTTTTTTTTACAGAAAAACACACCATTAAATTAACAGCTTCACGCACCAGCGGTCATCAGAGACAGACACTAATTTGGACCCGTCTACAGACCATGTTATGCGGAAAATTGAACCTTCATGTCCAGAGAGTTTACATATATGCCGAGCCTCCACTCGAAGATGGTCCTTTTCTGGCTGATTTATCTTGTTAGTGCCCTCTATGACTGAACAGTCCAAAGATGCAAGGCCATTCTCAACTTTCCACACAATAATCTGCCCAGACCGATCACCGAGCACATGAATATAGAGGGAGATGATTATTAAAGTGAGAAACAAGAAGTTGAAAACAAAAGGGCATTATTGATGCATCATACTGTCACTGTAAGATAATCAGAATTTACAGGCCAAAAGATTCAGAATTATAAGAAATGGAGGCGCGATGAGAATTCAGGGATAAAACATTATATAAACGATTAGCCAGACACCTCATTAAATATGGTACCAGATGCAATATGTAGATCTTTGAGCCCATCTCCCCACAAGCGCATAGAATACAAAAGACATCTATCTGCATGACTATAATCAGATTAGAAGCATTGGAAAGACGTGAGTTATATGTTTTCTCTGTTAGTCCTTGGAAGACATTGTGACCTACCCTCTCTTTTTCAAGTCCGAACATCAGTAGAAGAAATTTAAACATATGCGAATGACATGAATATGAACATGTCAGATATTATTCTGAGACTGCAAAACCGGTACTTGAAAAATCACTAACCTGCAAACTAACCTGGACTCTCAACTTCAAAAATCACCGAAGAAGTTACTGTATCCCATATAAATACAGAATTATCACTGCACCCAATTGCAAGATTATACTTGTTCTCATCTAAGCATCCTGAGGAGGCCTGCATGAAAAATGAAGACAAATTAGGATGCACAATGAGCCTCAAATAAAATAAGGCAGTATGCGCATATATTAACGCCGAAGGACGAGTTTCACCTTCAAGAAACAGACATCTAAAACCCAATTGCGGAATTTTGATATTGACTGGTACATAACCAAATCCACATGACTGTCTGCGCCGTCTTCCAACCCCAACATCGCTTGAATGCCCAGCTTAAAAAGTTTCACTTTCTTCTCACCATACACTGCAATCATGAAAGTATATACAGATGGCTGCAATTCTGGCTCACTACCATTGACTGAAGTGCAAGAAACTCCATGCACTCGTATTCCTTCAAAAACATGGAACAATCCGATCTCCCGTCCAGTTCCCAAATTATAGAGGATAATCTCGGATCCCATTCCTGTGAACCCAAAAGACCAAGAAGTAAAATTTACAAACTTCCACATCTTACAACATTAAACACAATTATCACTATGTAGCCTATACTTATACATTGCTTATCCCCAGTTATCCAATACTGTCACGAGCCACCACGAACAACCCGGAACCATAAAATCAATTCAAATTGTTTTCAGCTCAAATTACAGTAACTCAACAGCACCAAACCCTTTTCCAGCTTGCTCAAGTCAGGATATATCTGTCTTTAAGATATGGATGAATACATACCAACGAGAAGATAAGGAAGTGATGAAATTTGGGGAGGTAAATGCAGAAAACAGAGAGCTGAAATCTCTCCCAGATACCGCCCACTTCGTAAACGCCCATGCTGCACCTTGCCCATGCCCCCTTCCTCGATAAAAATGCTAAATTAATCTCCCCGGAATGATTGGAGCTGTTTCTCTACTCCGCCGTGCACGACTACGATTTTCGCCGTTTGTCTATCAGTTTCTGGCCGCCTCCGTTCGTTTTTCAGTTCCCCTAATTTTCGATCGCAAGGTAATTTGATCGCCGCGTTTTATTGCAATTTAGGTAGCGTTTCGCGTAAAAAAATAAAACAACAAAAATTATTGCGGTGAAGGTGGATCGAACACCTGACCTTCAGATCTTCAGTCTGACGCTCTCCCAACTGAGCTATCCCCGCTAATTTATTACATTTTATAGAACAATTTATTTGTTTAGACAACGAATACTATTCTATTCACGAGCTTGCGGATTCATTTGTGGAGAAAATGACGGTTTAAAAATCTCAAATTATTCAATTTATATTCAAAAAATTCAAATTATCCCATTTCATTTCATGTTAATAGCTATCATACATTGTGACTTTACCAATTGAATAAGTCAGTAGAGTACTCTATATGTCGTCTTCTATTTATCGTTTATAATTTTGTACATTAAAATTTGAACACAAATTATTTAAATTATTATAAATTTAAGATAAAAATATATTATTGAAATAGAATTTGATATGAACATATTAAGATCTATCATGATGATATTTATCATAAAACTTTATATAAAAAAATAAATTAAATTCAAATATATAAGAAAAATAAAAAAAGGACGAACATGATGATGACATGACACCCAAAAAAAACATTCTATAAAGTTACGGAGTATATAGGTTGACGGTTCTAGAAATTCTGATTTTCATGGAAGAAGTGAATAATTATGAAGGATTTTTACGTTGGTGCGGCACAGTGTGCTGGTGGGAAATATTGTCACACATGTGTAATACTGTAGATATATATCAAGATTTAGCAGCTCGCAGCATATTCGGATCTACCGAATGTAAGTGCAATTTTGGGTATCAAAGTTTAGCTATATATTTATTAAAATAAAAGTTGATTTTCACATAACTGGTTAAAGTTTATGATTTTATCAGTGTGTTCTGAGTTGAAAAATTCTATGAGTTACTTTCTTTTTAATTTTTAGTTATTTATTTTATTTAATATTACAGGTGCGTTTGGTTTTGGAAAATTTTGGTGAAATGAGAAGGAAAATTTGTGAGAAAATGAAAGAAAAGTTTATAGAAAAATTAGTTGAAAAATAGAAAGGGAAATTTGTTTAAAATAAAGAATGGTTTAGCATTTTCCTATCATTTTTCACCTCAAATCAAACAAGAGAAAATTAGAGTGATTTCTTTGTTTGGTTTGAAAAAAAATTTATGGGAAAGAAAATAACATGAAAAATTATAGGCAAAGTTATAATAAAATAAAAATAGTTTTAAACTTTCTTTTCAATTTTCGATTTGAACCAAACAAGAGAAAATAAAATGGAATCCATCATGTATTGCAATTTTCATAAAATGTTTCCTAAACCAAGCACACCCTAAGGCTGTGTTTGGTTTAGGAAAAATTTGAGGGAAGGAAAATTTGAGGGAAAATGAGAATAATTTCTTTGTTTGGTTTAGGAAAATTTGGGGATGAAAAAATAAATGGAAAATTTATTTAATTTAAGAATATTTTAGTATTTTCTACAAGATTTTTCACTCCAAACCAAATAAGATAAAAACGGAATGGATTTTCAAAGAAATTTATTTTCCCTCATATTTTTATTTCTCTGTAACTTTCTTCGAACCAAACACAGCCTAAGTAAAAATTTTTAAAAGAGACCTGAACTATTAGTCTATCAATATTTTTTCCTTCACGGGCCGCACTATCCGAATTATCGAAAAGGAGACAAAAAATGTTTCAAACTAATTTTATAAAATAAAATTTACAATTACGTTTCTAAACTAGTATTAGTATAAGAATAGACTCATGCGCTAAAAATATGTATCATTAAATTATATGATACCGTTGTTCTTAACCAAAAGAATATCTATTTATACTAACCAGTTTTAATCCTCAATAAATCAAGCACACTTAATCTTAAATAAAATCTTTTTTTTAGTCCAGAAAAATATTTACTGATTAGTTTTCAAATTAATCTCAAATAAAAATAACAAGATTAATGAATGTGAGACATAATTAATTCATTGGGTATGATGAAGTGAGAGGGAACGAGTAGCATTTATGTGGTGTCAATTAAGAAAAGATAGATTTTCCTTTAATTGCGCTTAAATATTTGATTGACGGATTTTATTTCATTCATTGCCGGATTTATGTTTCTGAGTCATAACTCTTTCAGTTTTTTTTTTAGTTTTTTTTCGGTGAACATTTTTTTCTGAGTTTTTACGAATATTTTTTTACTCCGATGGTTAACACTGATAGTGAACATGTTCACTATCGAAAGCTTTGACCGTTATGTACATTTTAAGCATATGTTCACTGCCATAAAAAAAATACCCAAAACGCACAAATAATACAAAAAATTCAATAATCACAAAAATATAGAAAGATATTCACTATTACAAAATGAGTAACAGTGAACATAGTGAATTAATGAAGGATTAAAATTGGTGAACAGAGACTACGAATATATGAAAAGGAAACATAATCAATCATGGGGTTGAATAAAATTTGATTGTAAAAATTACTCCTATTAAAATCTGATTTAATTAAGGAAAGTTGAGTTACTAAAATAAATTTACAGGCACAATAAATAAAGTGACTAAAAATAGTGATGTGGTGATCAAAACACGATCGTTTTGTGCAAAAAATGATTAGTCCACATTTGTCCACAAGGTTCTCAACTTAAGAAGGTTCTCAACTAATCCATCCTATATATATATATATATAGGGATTGGATCAGTTGTGAACACTTAAACTGAGGATATATTGTGGACAAATCTAAACCAATTATTATGTACATAAAACGATTGTGTTTTGATTGGATGATCCTCTTAATTTAACTTTATTTAATATGTCTCTTGTAATTATCTTTGGTAACTTCCTTCTATATTCTCCACAAATCTCTCATCAAATCACATCTTTTATTTTATTCTCTCTTAATTTCTATATTTAAATTTATCTCCCTATCTCTTCAAATCTCATCCTCTCCTCATATTCTCTTCTCCCTCAACCAAACCCACCACCGTCTCCGCCAGGAAAGCAACAATCACCCGCTACGTACGCACATAACAATCACCTTTCCATTGCCTCCTACCCTACTGTCGCTGGTGGACTCATCCAAATAAGCCTAAAAAACTCATCAAAATCACTTTTTTCACTATCCTTGCTTCCCATTCCACGCTTCTCTAATGGATTTGTGCTGAATCACCACTAAAATTACGGTTGCATCTCGTTTTTATCAGATCTGGCGGCTGCACTACCGGATCCGTGAATCAGCAACAGAGGTGGCATCCCTGCGGCCGCGGGTGGTGGAGATGGAAAGAGAGGAGGCACAGCTGAAAGAGGTGTGAATGAGATGAAGAGGGAGGTAGGTGATTCATGGAACCGTCGTCCAGATCTGATGGTAGGAGATGTAGAGAGAGGTTGATGATTCGTGAAATAGTCACCCAGATCTAGTGGAAGGAGTTGCAGAGTGAGGTGCGATGGTGAACGTGTGACGGTGAATGTTTGGCGGTGAATGTGTGAGAAGTAGTTGTAGAGCGAGGTAGGTTACTCATGAAACATCCGACCAGGTCTGATGGTAGGAGCTGCAGAGGGAGCTATAGAGGTGTGAGGTGTGAAGGATATGTAGAGGGAGGCATACGCTGGTGAATGTGCGATGG
>NQLW01000085.1:225310-308353 GCA_002312845.1 Kalanchoe fedtschenkoi
AGGTAGGTGATTCATGGAACCGTCGTCCAGATCTGATGGTAGGAGATGTAGAGAGAGGTTGATGATTTGTGGAATAGTCACCCAAATCTAGTGGAAGGAGTTGCAGAGTGAGGTGCGATGGTGAACGTGTGACGGTGAATGTTTGACGGTGAATGTGTGAGAAGTAGCTGTAGAGCGAGGTAGGTTACTCATGAAACATCCGCCCAGGTCTGATGGTAGGAGCTGCAGAGGGAGCTATAGAGGTGTGAGGTGTGAAGGATATGTAGAGGGAGGCATACGCTGGTGAACGTGCGATGGTGAACGTGATTCTAGATTTTTTGGTTTTTGATAGAAACAGTGAATATATTTTTTTATAATATATTTTTGTTCCATATATTCAACATTTTTGTGACCATTCAATTTGTGAATTTCTACTGATTTTTTTGATGCGCACACAGATTGTGCACCCAAGTGAAATTATAAAATCATTATATAAGAACCAACACACATAATCAAATAGGTTATAGTGAACAATATGTGACGGATTAAAATGTAAAATACTAAAAAATTAAAAATTAAAACATTCTTATTAATGACACTTTATTAAATACGTTCATCAATTTGATGTCTATGTTTACCAAATACTTAACCATTAGTAATTCAACCTCCACCTTTATGTTCCAATTTAATACATATGTTAATGAATTTAATACATTTGTTCATCAATTTACTACATTTATTAATTAATTTAATACATATGTTCATTAATTTAATATATGTGTGTGTGTATATATATATATTAATCAATTTGATACATATGTTTATCAATTTGATACTTATGTTCATCAATTTGATGTCTATTTTTATAAAATACTTAACCATTTGTAATTCAACCCCATCCTATTGTTAATTAATTTAACATGTTGGGTTATGTCTTGTATCATTATTAAGGAAGTCTTGAGTTTATAAAAACTTTGTTTAATTAAGATTTTCTAATATTTAGAAATCCTAATCTTGTTAGCATTAGAAATCCTAATCTAGTTAGATTAGAAATTCAATTTGTGTTTATGATTTTTCTGTAGCCTATATAAATCTAGTCAGAGCTTATTTGAAAGACAGATTAGAAAGCTATAAATTCTCTCTTGTATTCTCTTCCTTGAAATAAAAAGATGCCCGTGGATGTAGGTCACTACGACCGAACCATGTAATTCTTATGTCTTTATTTATTCTTGTTCGTTGTTCTGTCAATATTCAGCTGTCCTATTCCAACAAACTGGTATCAGAGCGTAGGGTTTCGTGATGGTGACTTTCTTGCGATTTGACGTTACACCTTTTGGTGACAAGAACAACTTTGCGACATGGAGAATAAAGATAACGGCTTTGCTGAGGCGTGGGAGAACAATGAGAGCTTGGGATTGTAAATATCCTGAAGATATGACTTCTGCAGAGATTGAGGAGATGGAAGAAGGAGCTCTTGGAGCATTCCAGTTATCCTTGAAGGATGAGGTTCTCTGTGAAGTCTCATATGTAGAAATAGCTAAAAGAATTATGAGATAAATTGAATATCTTGTACAACAAGAAGACGATAACTGGTCGGTTATACTTGAAGACTCGGCTTTATAATCTCAGGTTGAAACAAGACAGTTCTTTACAAACTCACATGGATGAGTTTAATAAAATCATTCATGACTTGAAAGGTATGAATGAAGATTTTAAGAATAAAGATGTGGTCATCTCATTGTTGTGCTCTCTACCTAATCTATGCGAAATTTTGTGAACTCTATGTTATATGGTCAAAATACATTAACATTGGAGGAGGTAAAGTCAGCACTATTATCCGAGGAGATGTGAGAAAAATTAGAAGGAGAAGATTATGATGAACATGCGGAGAGTTTTGTTATTCAAGGAAGATCTTCTCAAAAGGACAATAGCAAACATAGAGGCAAGTCTAGGGGCCGGTCACAGTCCAACCGTAGGTAGGATGTCAGCAAAGTTGAGTATTTCTATTGTCATCAGTTGGGTCACTACAAATCTCACTGTCTAGCACTTAAAAGCAGAGGAAAGAACAAGAAAACTTCTGAGAGTTCTGCTAGTTTAGTAGAGGACACGTGTGTGGGACCAGACAGTATCCTTACTATTTTTTATCATGATGATCGTTCAGATTCAGAATGGATTCTTGATAGTGTATGCACCTATCATATCACTCCATTCAGGGATTGGTTCATGACATATGAGGAGAAGAAAGGTGCAGTTCTAGTAGGGAATAATGCAGAGTGCAACATTCATGGGATTAGCAATGTTCAGATTAAATGTCATGATGGTATAGTCAGAACTTTTACAGATGTCCGACATGTACTTGACTTGAAGGAAAATCTTATTTCTCTGAGTACACTAGATCGACGGATATGAATTTCATGGTGTAGGTTGAGATTTGAAGGTAAAGAAGGATTGCATGGTAGTGGTGAAAGGGAAGCTTAAAGCACAGTTGCAGATTCAGTTGACATAGCTGCAGATTCTGAGACGGATCACACCAAATAATGGCATATGCGGCTTGGTCGTATGAGCGAGAGAGGAATGAATTTATTGAGCAAACACGGTTTGCTATGTGGCCAGAAGACGTGATCACTTGCCTTTTGTGAGCATTGTGTTCTTTGAAAGCAACAAAAATCAAGTTCAACACCGGTATTCACAATACAAAGGGTATTGTTGATTATATTCATTCTGACTTGTGAGGTCCCTCTCCAGTTACTTCTCTTGGTGGTGCAAGGTATCTCTTGACAATCTTTGATGACTCTTCGAGGAAAGTCTGGGTGTTCTTCTTAGCTAAGAAGAGCGATGTTTTTCTGAATTTCAAGAGACGGAAGACATTAATAGAGAATAGATAGGGAAAAAGATTAAACGTCTAAGAACAGATAATGGTTTAGAATTCGTTGAAGGTGAATTCAATGACTTTTGTGCTGATGCAAGCATAGTTAGACACCGTACCGTGAGGCACGCTCCACAACAAAATGGAGTTACAGAATGAATGAATAGAACGCTAATTGAGAGAGCTAGATGCATGCTCTCCAATGCTGGTTTGGGCAAAGAATTTTGGGCATAAGCGGTCAATACAACTTGTCTCCGTGTGAATATGTCTCATTCTACTGCTATTGAATGTAAGATATCGAATAAAGTGTGGTCAGGGTACACCTTCTGATAATTTTGACTTAAAAGTATTTGGTTGTCCAGCGTATTATCATGTTAGTGATGGAAAGTTTGAGCCAAGATCTCGAAAAACTATCTATTTAAGACATGCTAGTGGTTAAAGGTTATAAGTTATGGGATCCTACTTTTAGAAAGTCGGTAGTCAGTAGCGATGTTAGTTTTGATGAATATGCTTTGTTTAAACATGTCGAGAAGCAGGTGGAAGTTAGCAGTGAAGTGAATGAGCCTTGTCTTAAGGTAGAACTTGAAGTTGAAGCATCAACAAAGGCTCCACAGATAGTGAATACTAACAAAAGTTCAGAGACTATATGAGCTCACAGTATTGCTCTTGACCGTGAAAGAAGAGAAATTAGAGCTTCGTAGAAATACAGATACTCTAACTTTATAGCTTATGCTTTAACAGTTGCTGAAGAGATATGTCTACCTACTCGAAAGCTACAAAATGCGCCGAGTCTGCCCAATGGTCATTTGCTATAGCTGAAGAGATTCAATCTCTTCATAAGAACCAAAACTGCGAGTTAGTACATTTATCTCAAGGTAAACGAACATTTGGCTGCAAATGGATCTTCAAGAAAAAGGAAGAAATTCTGGATGTTTAAGATGCAAGATACAAGGCACATCTAATGTGGCATGACACAAATTACTTTTTGGTTTGTTTTGATGTGAATGCCTTACGTATTGTTCCTGAATTGATTTTAGGAGAGAAAGAGAATGAGATGTATAGGAATGGAAAAAGTATGTTCCTGAGTTGAGTAAATTAGATTAGACAGAGAGCATAATTGTGATGTTCTCTCAGTGCACCTTCAAGTTGCCCATGGAAATACTAGGAGGCTTCTGGTGCCGCCCACAATTACGAAAATAGAGCCTCAGCCCTAAAGAGGCAGCCCTAACCCTACCCACTGAAATTCATCTTCCGATACTACGACGACAACAACAGCTCCATCTTCGTCCTCTCTTTTCTAGAAACCGGCAGCAGATGAGCAATTGAGAAATCAACGTTCGCGTATCGGTAAAGCTCGCTCTCTCTATAAAATATGGCGGTTCCAGAAGAAGAGTGCTCCTCAGTACAGTCCCGATCATCTTCATCCCCCACCTCTTATTATCTCACTAAGTCCGTCCTCAAAAGTGGCGTCATTCTCCATGTCCTTTCCGGCCATATACGATCACCCTCTTCACTTGACATCATCTTTGGCAAGGTCGGTGCTTTCCAATTATCTAGCTCGCTATTATGTTGTCCAATTAGTATTATTTTGATGTCTAATTGGCTTTCTGGTGAAGGCAATTATTCTGTCACGGCTATTCTGATGCAAAATGCAGATGCATCACTTGTTTTCTTTTTCCCCCTTTTTTATGGTTTATTCAGGAGACAACTATAGAGCTGGTTGTGATTGGTCAAGATGGAGATCTACAGTCAGTGTGTGAGCAGCCTGTATTCGGCATAATAAAAGATATCAGTATCTTACATTGTAATGAAAGATTTCATGGGAAGAACTCACATGTGGGTGTCAGCTGCTTTGGCCTTTCAACCCATATTTATTTTTTATTCTCACATTCTTTTTTGTGTATCATGTATTGTAGGTGATGGGTAGGGATGCGCTTGTAGTTCTATCCGATTCAGGAAAGCTCTCATTTCTTACTTTCTGTAATGAAATGCACAGGTTCACGCTTCCTCCATTTTTATTGTCCAATAACATTACTGACTTTTAATCATGCATTCACAATTTTTCAACTGCTATAGGTTCTTCCCATTGACACATGTTCAAATTTCAAACCCTGGAAATTCCGTTCACCAACTTGGAAGAATGCTTGCTGTTGATGCTAGGTTGGTTATGAAGCAATTGAAGTATTATACACACTAATCTTTCACTATCTCAAATCTCATTTTATCGATTGGTTATGTTTCTTTCTGCCTCTTGGACTGCATATGTTACAGCTATCAAATATTCAATTCTGATTGGTATTTTGTTGAAAATTGTATTGCATTCTGGAAGGTATGTTTTAGTCATATTGACTCCACTATGAAGGAAAACTTAAGAATGTACTTTTTAGCTGATTTTGAATAGGAAGGCCATTTTTTCAGTAGGTTAGAACCGACTTAGTTTAATGAAGCTTCCATTGACATTGAGGATAAATGCAAAAAGATTATGTAGATTACAGACATAGTAGCATGGTTCTATCTCCAAGAGGCAAATATGGAAGAGTGTAGTAACTCATAATTTATTATTAATGTGTATATTTAGTAGGTTCCATATAGCTCTGGCGATGTTTTCTATGGTAGTTGGTCCTCCCAATGTCTTAAATGATGGTTAGAAGATAGGAATGGCGAAAAGCAGCGGGATCTTATTTTAGTGCATTGACTGTTGTGTTCTTACTTTTTTACTTCATCATTCATACCTTAGTTTGATGTATATACTTCTTTATTCATATCTGAAATTTGAATATTATCTGACTTTTCTATCCACAGTGGTTGCTTTGTAGCCTGCAGTGCATATGCAGATCGGTTAGCTTTGTTCTCCATTTCCGATGGAGCCGGTGCTGATTTCGTTGACAAAGTTGAGTTTCTTTTTCACTGTTCATTTGATTCTTATTTCATTTTAAACAAGGATTAACTCATAAGTCCCTCAAATGTTGAGATAGCTTTGAGTATTGTTTCAGAAAATTTGTTACCCGTCTGAGAGAGAAGAAGGTGTGATTGCTGGATGTGGCATCAAAAAGACCAGCATACGTGGCACTATATGGAGCATGTGCTTCCTATCAAAAGATGTTACTCTGTGTTGTGGTCCTTTGCTAGCGGTTTTGGTCAATAGGTATAATGAAATAATCAAGATTTCTGTACAGTTATACTACCTGTAATTTTGGATGCCAATGGGCTCATGCGTCTCTCTGACAAGTTACAAGCAATACATTATTGTTTATTTGAAACTTTAGAATTCAAGGCATTGCTGTATTTTCAATATCATATTTTGTTGTTATGCCACTCTAATATTTTTCTTACAAAATTACAGGATAGGTACGGACTGGAATGAATTGTTGTTATTGGGCTGGAACTTGTTGGAGGCTGATGTCCATCTTCTATCTGAGTTTAGAGATGTGGGTCCTCTAGCATATTCTATTACTGAAGTTCCTCACCACGGTGCCTTTGCAATTTTGTTTAGGCTCGGTGACATGCTTTTAATGGATCTCACAGATCCTTACAACCCTCATTGCATCTGCAAAACAACATTCTCGTCTGTACCAACTGGAATGGATGAGCACATTTTTGTCGAAGAGACTTCTAAATTACATGATGGTGATGATGAAGGCATATTCAGTGTTGCTGCCCGTGCACTACTTGAGTTAAAGGATCACGGGATGGAACTTAACAAAGATGATGATCCAATGAATATAGACGACGAATCTGGTATTTTAAAGACAAGCTCTGTGCATGTATGCGCATGGACTTGGGAACCAACAGACAAAACCATGCCAAAACTAGTTTTATGTACTGATAGTGGAGCTTTTTTTATGGTTGAGTTAACTTTTGACTCAGGTGATGCCAAAGTGGAGATGTCAGATTGTCTGTACAAAGGACAACCTAGCAAGGCACTTTTGTGGGTTGAAGGCGATTTCATTGTTGCTATTGTTGAGATGTGTGACGGAATGATCTTAAAATTTGAGAACGAGAAACTTGTTTACAGAAACTCTATCCAAAATATTGCACCAATTTTGGATATGTCTGTTGTAGATTGCCATGATGAGAAACATGGGCAAATGTACGCGTGCTGCGGTGTTGCACCACAAGGTTCTTTGAGGCTTATCAGAAGTGGCATAAGTGTAGATAAGTTATTGGAAACTCCACCAGTTTATCAAGGTGTAACAGGCATGTGGACAGTGAAAATGAAAACTAATGATTTGTATCACTCCTTCCTCGTGATATCATTTGTTGAGGAGACAAGGGTTCTTTCTGTTGGGCTAAGCTTCAATGATATATCTGATCCAGTTGGTTTTCTCCCTGATGTTTGTACCTTGGCCTGTGGCCTTATTAGCGATGGCTTACTTGTCCAAATTCATCGAAGTGCTGTGACTCTTTGTTTGCCAACTAATGCTGCGCATCCCGGTGGTATTCCCCTCCCTTCTCCGGTTTCTAGCTCATGGCAGCCAGAAAATACTAGTATTAGTCTGGGTTCTGTTGGGCAGAATTTGGTAGTTGTTGCAACTTCAAGTCCGTGCTTCTTGATTGTCTTAGGTGTTCGATTTCTGTCTGCATTTCACTACGAAATATATGAGAAACAACGAGTGAGAGTATTGAATGAGATATCATGCATTTCCATTCCACAAGAACGGTTTGTCAATAAGAAAGATTATTTACATTCTAGTAAATTGGATAATTCTGCTAGCGCTGCACTCCCTGATGGGGTTGATATAAGTTGCTCTTTTGCTATTGGGACCCATAAGCCTTCAGTGGAAGTTCTCTCATATACTCCTGAGACTGGCCTCAAAGTCCTTGCTGAAGGTATCATCATATTGATGAACACAACGGGAGCTGCTCTCAGTGGCTGTGTTCCTCAAGATGTGAGACTTGTGTTTGTAGATCATTTGTATGTTCTCTCAGGATTAAGAAATGGAATGCTTCTTCGGTTTGAGTGGCCAGCTTCAATTTGCACATCCTTATGCGGAGCATACTGTGGAAAATCTTATGCCTCTTCTTTGTTGCTTGGCGCATGTATTGGAACGACAAACAGAAATCTCGATGTGCCAAATTCATCAGATACTGTTAACAATAAGTTTCCAGTCTCTCTTCAATCAATAGCCACACGCCGCATTGGTGTTACACCAGTATTCTTGGTTCCCCTTAAGAATTCCCTAGATGCAGACATAATTGCTCTCAGTGATAGGCCATGGTTATTACAAACAGCAAGACACAGCCTATCTTACGCTTCTATCTCGTTTCAACCTTCAACTCATGCAACGGCTGTTTGTTTTTCTGAGTGCCCCAAGGGAGTTTTCTTTGTTGCCGAGAATCGCCTGCATTTGGTATGGTTTTTATTATGTTTGCTGACCTTTCTTATTGTAGGATTCTTCACACCTTGAACCATTTGTTCGAGTTGATAACATGTGCATATCTTCTTTCGCTTGATTCAGAAGAAACTATTAGCATATAAAATATTTGATGAAAATAATTAAGTGAATTAATAAGGAATGCTCTCTACTTATCTGCATTCTCTGCTACAAGGAGGCTCTAGCAATGTAAAAAGACTGATTCTATTCTAGTTAAAAACATTTGTGAACGTTGGAGTAGGACAGCGGAATATTGACTAGAACAACGAATGAGAATAAACGAAGACACGAAAATACGTGGTTCGGTCGTAGTGACCTACGTCCACGGCCTCACGGGCGAAGACAAGGATCTTATTACTTCAAGGAAGAGAATATAAGAGAGAGTTTATGACTTTCTAATCTGCTTTTCAAATAAATCCTGACTAGGTTTTATATAGGCTACAGAAAAATCCTAAAACAAATAGGATTTCTAATCTAACAAGATTAGGATTTCTAGTTATTAGAAAATCCTAATTAAATAAAATTTATATAAACTCAAGACTTCCTCAATAATGATGCAAGACATAACTCAACAAATTCCACCTTGACTTGCATCATTCCAACTTCAAAAGATCCTTCTCCACGCCTTTGCCAACTGTTCGTTTACCTTGAGGTAAAAGTACTAACTCCCAGGTTTGGTGCTTTGGAAGAATTCAATCTCTTCAGCTATAGCAGTTGACCATTGGGCAGACTCGACGCATTTAGTAGCTTCCGAATAGGTAGATGGTTCTCCTATCTCCTCAGCAACTGTCAGAGCATAAGCAACAAACTTAGAGTATTCGTATTTCTGTGGAGCTCTAATTTCTCTTCTTTCACGGTCAAGAGCAATACTGCGAGACCATCTAGTCTCTAAACTTCTGTTAGTATTAGCTTCATCATTCACCGACTGATCACTAGCTATCTCTCGAGCCTTTATTGATGCTTTAACTTTAAGTTCCACCTTAAGACGAGCCTCATTCACTTCAGTGTTAACTTCCACCTGCTTCTCAGCATGTTTAAACAAAGCATATTCATCAAAAGTAACATCCTTACTGACTACTGACTTTCTAGAAGTAGGATCTCGTAACTTATAACCTTTACCTCTACTAGCATGTCCCAAATAGATAGCTATCCGAGCTCTCGGCTCAAGCTTTCCATCACTAACATGATAATACGTTGGACAATCAAATACTTTTAAGTCAGAATAATCAGAAGGTGTACCTGACCACACCTCATTCGGTGTCTTACATTCAATAGCAGTAGAAGGAGACATATTCACCAAGAGACAGATTGTATTGACCGCTTCCGCCCAAAATTCTTTGCCCAAACCTGCATTGGAGAGCATGCATCTAGCTCTCTCAATTAGCGTTCTATTCATTCGTTCTGCAACTCCATTTTGTTGTGGAGTGTGCCTCACGGTACGGTGTCTAACAATGCCTGCATCAACACAAAGGTTATTGAATTCACATCTGACGAATTCTAAACCATTATTTGTTTTGAGACGTTTAATCTTTTTCCGTCTGATTCTCTATCAAAGTCTTTCATCTCTTGAAATTCAGAAAAACATCGCTCGTTTTGGCTAAGAAGAACACCCAGACTTTCCTCGAAAAGTCATCAATGAATGCCAAGAGAAGTAATTGGAGAGGGACCCCATAAGTCAGAATGAATATAATCAACAGTACTCTTTGTATTGTGAATACCGGTACTGAACTTGACTTTCTAGTGCTTTCCGAGAACACAATGCTCATAAAAGTCAAGTGATCTTGTATTCTGGCCACATAGAAAACTGCGTTCGCTCAATAAATTCCTCTCTCGCTCATATGACCAAGCCTCATATGCCATAATTTGGTGTGATCGGTCACAGAATCTGCAGGTACGTCAACTGAACCTGCAACCGTGCTTCTTTGAAGCACATATAAGCCTCTATTTAGCTTCCCTTTCAGCACTACCATGGAGTCCTTTACCTTCAAATCTCCACCTACTCCATGGAATTCATAGCCGCTACAATCTAGTGTACTTAGAGAAATCAGATTTTTCTTCAAGTCAGGTACATGTCAGACGTCTGTAAGAGTTCTGACTATACCATCATGACAATTAATCTAAACATTACTAATCCCATGAATATTGCACTCTGCATTATTCCCTACTAGGACTGCACCGTTCTTCTCCTCATATGTAATGAACCAATCTCTGAATGGAGTGATATGATAGGTGCATGCACTATCAAGAATCCATTCTGAATCTGAACGATCATCATGATCAGAAATAGTAAGGACATTGTCTGACCCCTTGGACCTATCTTCTATTAAACTAGCAGAACTCTTAGAAGTTTTCTTATTCTTTCCTTTTTCTTTTAAGTGCCGGACAGTCAGATTTGTAGTGACCAAACTGATGACAATAGAAACACTCAACTTTGTTGACATCCTTCCTAGTGCTGGACTTTGACCGGCCCCTAGATTTGCTTCTTTGTTTGCTATTGTCCTTTTGAGAAGATCTTTCTCGAATAACAAGACTCTATGTTTGTTCATCAGAATCTTCTCCTTCTAATATTCCTCGCATCTCCTCAGATAATAGTACCGACTTTACCTCCTCCAATGTTAATGTATCTCGACCATATAACATAGAGTTCACAAAACTTCGCATAGATTTAGGTAGATAGCACAACAATGAGATGGCCACATCTTCATCCTTTAACTCTTCGTTCATACCTTTTTAAGTCATGAATGATTTTATTAAATTCCTCGCACTTGAACCGCCTTCTTTCATCATGAGATTAAAAAACCGAGTCTTCAAGTATAACCGATCGGTTAACGTCGCCTTGTTGTACGAGATATCTAATTTATCCCATAATTCTTTAGTTGTTTCTGCATCTGAGACTTCACGGAGAACCTCGTCCTTCAAGGATAACTGGAGTGCTCCAAGTGCTCTTTCTTCCATCTCCTCAATCACTGCAGAAGTCATATCCCCGGGATATTTACCATCCAAAGCTCTCACTGTTCCCTCACGCCGCAACAAAACCTTCATCTTTATTCTCCGTGTCACAAAGTTGTTCTTGCCATCAAAAGGTGCAACGTCAAATCGCAATGAAGTCACCATTATGAAACCATACGTTCTGATACCAGTTTGTTGGAGTAGGGCCGCAGAATATTGACCAGAACAACGAATGAGAATAAACGAAGACACAAGAATTAGGTAGTTCGGTCGTAGTGACCTACGTCCACGGGCAAAGACAAAGATCTTATTATTTCAAGAAAAAGAATACAAGAAAGAGTTTATCAATTTCTAATCTGTCTTTCAAATAAACCCTGACTAGGTATATATAGGCTATTGAAAAATCCTAAAACAAATAAGATTTCTAATCTAACAAAATTAGAATTTCTAATCCTAAAAAGATCAGGATTTCAAAATATTAGAAAATCCTAATTAAACAAAGTTTCTACAAACTCAAGACTTCCTTAATAATGATGCAAGATATAACTCAACAGTGAAGTTAGTGAAGAAAGTATTCATTTTTGCTACCAACTGTCACGTTGTTACGCACATACTTTCCAATTATTATTTGCCAGGGACATGCAATCATGATGTTCAATAGTTTAATCTTTATATTCATCATTGTCTTGTTTGTACGGTTTGTAGCTTAAATTAGGTTATTTCAAAATTTCATGAAAACAAAGAGTTGAACAAAAGAATCATTCCACTCAATATATACACTCGGGAATAAATATAAAATTCACAGAAGCTGCCATCTAGGGAAATAACGAAGACATTTGATCAAGCACAATATTAACTCAAAATGAAATGTATTGACATGGGCAGTAATCAACAATGATGCTGTGTTGTTTCTTACTCCCAACGTAAACTATAATTTGTAGGGTTTTATACACTCACCTATTGATTGAAATCCAACTAGTGTAGTTAGGTGTGAGGATTCCAATTATAGAAGTGCCTTTGTTTGTGAACTTTGGAATCTTTGTGCATTTGCATGAGTAGGAAGGCTTGTTTAGCTGAAAGGGTGGGATGAAATCTATGCATTCCACATTTAAAATGATATTGGAAGTCTTTATTGATGAAAACTTAATGTTTCCTTATGCGGTAGGTTGAGATGATGCAAAGCAAGAGACTAAATGTGCAGAAATTTCATTTAGGTGGTACGCCGCGGAAGGTGTTGTATCATGGTGAAGGAAGATTATTGCTTGTAATGAGAACAGAACTGGATACCGATACACATTCGTCTGATATTTGCTGTGTGGATACACTCAGTGGGTCAGTGGTGTCATCATATAAACTTGAGCCTGGTGAAATTGGAAAATCTATGGAGTTGGTGAGGGTAGGAAATGAACAAGTACTGGTAGTTGGTACCAGTTTGTCAACCGGGCCTGCTATCATGCCAAGCGGTGAGGCTGAAAGGTAAAGCACACTTTAGAATTATGATTTCCATATGAAATGAGATTTACTTTGTGATTTCTGTTGTGGTGAAAGCTTGTGTGGAGTTCTGTGATTTAATGTTCATCCTAAAAGTTCCACGGGGGATAAATTGACGGAAAAAGACTTGAATACTATGTTGCAATATATGTGATCTGAGTGAGGTGCCACGATATTCCTTTAGCGTATTCGAGTTATGTTATAGATATTTATTTGTTATTGCTTTAAGAAGTAGATGAGGTTATGAGCCATGCCCCTGAGGGCTCCAGCTTGTATGTTCGTGCAAAATGCTCCACCGCTGAACAGACATCCTAAGCCATAGAAAAGCACCTACTTAGCTGTCACCACTCACTAAAGACCAAGCCATTTGTATAGTTTCATTATTGGCGGCTTTTGCTTTTTGGCAAGCTTTGTTAGGTTAGGTGAATTTCTTTAAGGGTATTCACCGGTCCAAACCCGGACTAGAACCAGAATGGACCGGAACCAGAATCTAAAATCCGTAGACCGGACTGGATTCCTATAAGTTTGTACCAGATGGGACCGGACTGGAATGTTCTGGATTTGGACCGGTCCTAAACAACCCATTCCGGACCGATCAGAATTTTTTACTAACAAATTTTAATTATGAATTTTTATTTTTATTAAAAACAACAAATCCTGCCCATTCCGGTCCAGAATTTTTAGGTTTTGGGCCGGACTGAAACCGGAATCCTTTAAATTGATGGACCAAAAACCGGACCGGTATCAATTGTCCGGTCCGTTCCGATCTGGACCTAAATATGAACACCTCTAAATTTCTTTGTAGTGACTTGTCTGGTGTTTCAGGTTGATTGGGTTCGTAATGGGAAGTCATCTGCCTCTTTTTTGTACATCATCAATGAAAAATCAGAAAAAGGGTTGGTCTTATGTGTTACTGGATCTGTGTGCTAGGGAATCCCTCACTTTTTTTAACGTTATGGTAAATATTAGCTACTTGAAACATTGCCAATCCTGAGAAGTCAAGTACACATGTCTCTTGCATTGACCTATGCCTTTGTTTGATTGCAACAGCACTAGGGGCAGGCTTATCATCCTTTGCCTTGATCATATGCAAAATTCAGACAGTTGTTCAATTACCTTATACTCCAAAGGGGTTTTACACTCACAGCGAGCTTCCCCATTTCGTGAGATTGTTGGGGTGGCTGCTGAACAGTTATCATGCAGTAGTCCTTGCAGTAGTCCAGATGATGTTAGCTGTGATGAAGTGAAGCTTGAAGAACTGGATTCCTGGCAGTTACGATTGGCTCATACAGCCACGCTGCCTGGGATGGTTTTAGCTATTTGTCCATATCTGAAAAGTTACTTCCTTGCATCAGCTGGGAACTCTGTAAGTTGAAATGCTCAATTATTTGCAAATGGTGGGATAAGCTAACGTCACTTGTGCTGAACTTTCATTATCTCACAGTTCTATGTATGTGGGTTTGGTAACGAAAACCCTCAAAGAATGAGAAGGTATGCTGTTGGAAGAACGCGCTTTATGATCACGTCATTGACTGCACATGCAAACAGAATTGCTGTAGGTGACTGCAGGGATGGAGTCCTTTTCTTTTCCTATTTGGAGGTTGGTTTCAATCTTCTTTTACAAGTTTTTCATAATTTCAAATAATCCAATCTTGAAGCATGTGTCCAAAACGATAAACTATCAAATCTATTGTGTGTTTCCTGTCTTGGATCTATTACTCGAACTGATTGAACTTATCTAAGACTGCATAAAGTATGAAAAGTCCATATTAAATTATGAAGTTAGTCCTCTGGAGTTTTTTTTCTTTCTATTTTTCCTTTTTTTTGAATTAGCACTATTGGTTTACTCTGACACGCTGAACCAGGGGGGACAAGCCATCTAAGCGGGATATGACCAAATATATAACTATAGGCTAGGTTGCACGGAAACGGATACGGAATTGGATACAGGAAACATTAAATTTAAAAAAATTAAGAAACGGGTACGGCAGGGATACGATAAATTTATATTATATAAAATATATAAATTGATTCGTACGAATATTAGAACTGAAAAAAATAAAAAATAGGACTAATTTGATGAGAATAATAAATGAAAATTTAGTTGACAAGGAGTCAAAGACAACTAATAAAATAACAATAAAAAAACTATGACAACAATCATGAAATGAAGTAATAAAGCTAAACATTGAAAACCACACAATTCACGACCGAGCTACAAACAAAAAGTTGAAAATGTGGCTGACAAAGACAGCTAATAAAAAAATAAAAAAATTATGGTGTATCTTTTAAAATCAGTGGTGAAACGTGGTGTGCTGAGGTATCACTGTGGCTATCAAAAATGACAGCTAACCCAGTACCCATATACAGTACATTCCATATACTGTACTTTTAGATGAGAAAGTATGGAATCAGCCAAATCTAGCCGTATCTTCAAGTATCCTGCGTATCCGTTTCGGATACGCGGAAATGGCTGACAGTTGTTGTATCGGTGCATCATACTATAGACCTGGGATTGTCGTGATGAAAAAATATAGAAACATAAAACAGGAATGTCATTATTAATGGCATTTCTTTTAGTTTTGCTGGCTGAATTCTCAATATAATTTTTATCTATTAATTCTTCAGCGCTAGTATTGCATATTAATTTTGCTTGTTTTTTGAATTTTTTCTTTTGCTCTTTTTTTGTCTCAGATTTCATTGTATCTTTCGTGTTTTTGTTGAGTTATTTATGTCTTGCATCACTGTTAAGGAAGTCTTGAGTTTATGAAAACTTTGTTTAATTAGGGTTTTCTAATATTTAGAAATCCTATTTGTTTTAGGATTTTACTGTAGCCTATATAAACTTAGTCATGATTTATTTGAAAGGTAGATTAGAAAGCCATAAACTCTCTCGTGTATTCTCTTCCTTGAAGTAATAAGATCTTTGCCATTGCCCGTGGACGTAGGTCACTACGACCGAACCACGTAATTCTTGTGTCTTTGTTTATTTTCATTCATTGTTCTAGTCAATATTCCGCTGCCCTACTCCAACAGCTTTTCTAGGAATTTTGACTGAAGTCTCGTGCTTGACCTAGTCTTCAAAATAGACACCATTCTCCTTCCTCCAGACATCTTTGACCATCTCTTAATAAAAAGGAAAAAGAGAAATTGCTGACCGACTGTTTATCTCTGGTTCTTACACGTACGGAAAATGTTTGATCTCTTCTTACATTTACTAACTTCTAAAAGTTTCTTGTGACATTTTGAGAACTATTGAAGAAGCTATCTGAATTATATTGTTTGGTGATCAACAATTGTCCAATTTCTTTCCAGTAGTTGACTAACAGCTGAAAAACTTAATTGATGAGCTAAGGGCTTTGCATGAATGTTGGTTGAATGTGCTTTGGGTTATATTGTCTTGAGGAATGATGTGATAACTGCTTAAAAAAAACCTATCGTTTAAAGATAGCCACTGGAAGAAGCATTCATTCAGCATCATTGACTATGATCACTTAATAAACAGATTTGTACTTTTGTTGCATATTAGGATCAGCATACAAAGAAAGTGGAGCAGCTTTTCTGTGATCCTGTTCAGAGATTGGTCGCAGATTGTGTTCTCATGGATGTGGAAACAGCTTTTGTTTCTGATCGTAAAGGGAGTATTGCTGTTCTATCTTCCTCTAATCATTTGGAAGGTAATGTTATTCTTAGTATGTCAGACAATAACTTTCTGGAAATTCTCTTACATCACGTGCTCGATTACTTTAATGGGGATACATTCTGCAAAAAATTACTCCCAGTCATATTCTCTTTTCTGACACCAATGCCCTTGATGGTTTATTGATATGATACCACTTAACTTAATCATCATATATGCCTTAATGGTTGCATTCGTATAAGAGTACCTCCTTTTAGGTTTAGAGCTTAACCAATGCTGGACATGAATTGTTTTGATCATAGTTATCATGGCATCGCCTAGCCGCTAACTTAGCGTCTCGGTGCTTTTCCAACATCGAGTCGCTCGACGACTTAAATCTAACTTCGGAGGAAAATATACCTGCTCAGATCCATCTGTTTACGACCTTCGATTACTCATACATATGTTGTTATTGCTTCAAAAGATGAAAGAGGGTGTGGCACCGTCGCTGTTCCATCGTCGATATTATTTTATTGCTTGAAAATTGTGAAGGGAGGTGTGGCTTCGGCCCTCTGTTGCTTGAAGATTGCCTATTTCGCCATGAAACGACTAGTCGTCATGGCGATGCTCTACCTCCACGATTCTCTTTGACGCGGTGATAATTATGATTTTGAAAAGACGTTAAAGGCAAGATGTTGGGAAGGCTATTCTTCCTGATGCACATTAGAATGGTGTACAACCTACTTACATTAAGTACAAAAAACCAACGCATACCATCATAAATATCCACAATGAAAGATAAACACATCATTTTTAATATGCTTTAACTCTCTTCATAGCCTATGTTCATGGTTTCCACTACAACACTAAAGTCAAAGGTTTTTCTACCCGGAAATCAACAAAATAGGGTTCTAGATGTTTTCCTACAAAATATTTTAAGATGTTTTCCTCCCAACCTATTTAACGAAAGTACATCTAATCTAATGAGTTCTTTTGTTGAGTCCGTGTGTCACAGATATCAGGTTCTCCCTAGCACTAGGAAATTTTATTTATAGGGACTGAATGAAATTGTTGACCTCCCTACATTAGTTTTGTATCTAATAGAGTTCTAAATCTAGCTGATTCCCCCTTCTCAAGATCTTCTTCATTTTTATTCCAATTCTTCAAATCTAAATATTTTAGTCAAATTACAACACAAATTCTTTCCGTGCATTTGAAATCAGTGGTTTACCTTGTCCGTTGCCGTCTGATATATTGTTAAGTACAGAAAATACTATTGACAGAATTAACTCAAATGTGACTGAGCATAAGATTGCTCTTGTTTTGGAAGAGAAATAAGGTTACTCGAATGGGAACTATAAACCACAAATGGTTGGTTTTGTGGTGGATGGGTTGGTTTCTCACCCCAGGTTCAGATTTTGGTGGTGCCCAGTGTTTAACGAATCTTTCCCCCTTTGGGAGGAGTTGCTGCTATTTGTATTTGGCCCCCTGAATGGGTGCGTTTAGGTTCACATTATATGGGCCTAAGGTGCACTTCATCCATATTTCCATGATCTCTCCAAACAGGGTGATAGGAAGGCACATAATTCCAACTATTACCGCCATTGTTGTCATACTAATGCTTCTAATCTGCTCACTGCATTTTGCAGATACTGCAAGCCCGGAGTGCAACCTAGATGTTAGTTGCTCGTATTACATGGGCGAGGTAGCAATGAGTGTCAGAAAGGTAATTGCCACAAGTGATTTTGGTTTAGTGCTTAGATTTTGTGTGACATCATTTTTTATACTTGATTCATAATCTTGTATGGGTATCAGAGGGCAAGATATACTACTGGCAATATTCTGAGCAAAAAAATTTATTTTGTCTAAATATGTAACGGCCCCCATAGATAAGGCACTCTAAAAATCAAGGTGCTCGTTTTATTGTACTAGCTTGAGACTCTTGTTTAGCTTTTGGACTTTAGAGGGATTCACAAATTTGATTTTTCATTCTCCTTGTTTAATATGTTACCTCTTTTTAAATCATTAGGAACTCTATCGTTTGTCGAGCTCCTTTAACTCAGACCCACTCATTTTCATGGTCTTCAATATACCCTAAATAGCCTCATCGTGATATCTGAGGAGCTTCACATATTTCATCTTTCACCTTTCCCGAGTTCCTTATTTCACTGTAATCTGACATCTTTTATTCTGTTATTGATTTGTGGAGCAATCTATCAGTAGGGAATGTTGTTGATTGATCGCAATCTAAAAGTGATCATCATATCTGAAAGAAATGGTCCTCTAATCAAACATTGGGGGTCACATGCTGGCCTATTTGTGTGCTGATGATGTTATATTTATATATTTTGCTTGTGTTTGTTGCATATTCTTTGTCTAACTTGTGTTTGGGTTTTTCATATAAGGTAAGGTACTCTATGTTTCGAGCTGTACTACTCAGAAGTAGTAGTATCAATATGAATAACAGCTTTTATTTCAGTTTAATGCCTTGAGCCTTTACAAGCAAAAGAAATTGGTGTTTACTTAAAGGCAGTGCCCCATTGATAATATTAGTCCATTGGTGCTCTATGGTGAGCAGACTAGAAGTTGTTAAGTTTAATAATCCAAAATGATTACAATCCTTTATCTTGTAGCGAAATGGTAACCTTGTTTCAATGCATGGCAATTGCTTGTAGAAGTTTCCCTAGACATCCTATTGCTCTCTGTTTAGTCTTTGCTTTTTGCAGGGTTCATTTTCATATAAGTTTCCAATTGAAGATCATTTGAAGGAAGGTGATAATCTTTCAGATGCAATTGTTGACTCATCCAACGACAGTATCATGGCCTGTACGCTTCTGGGAAGCATACTGATCTTCATCCCTATCTCGAGGTATAAAATTCAATTATGTCTCATAATGTGATATACTTTTCTGATACGGTGGAAATTGGAAAAACAAATATCTTCTGTCCTTATTTCGATTGCAGTGTGTACACTTCGTTAACAGCGGATTGTGATTTTAATCATGACCACCTAAAACAATTGCGCTCTGGATTGTGATGATAAAAGAGACAATGATAATCATAATTTTAGGAACTTAACCCTCAACAGGATCAAATATATTTTTCAGATGTCAGAAATGATATCATAATTACTGAACAATCGATACATTCTAATTTGATTAAATATAGTTTCCTGGTGACCAGTACATATGGGAATTATGTCAGGGATAACTGTCATGTAAGTTGTATATCACATCCGAGTCAGTAATTAACCATGCCTTTGACATAATAGAACTGAAGGTGGACAGTAATGTATGGATGGCGCATATGTTCAGCTGTCATTCATATTGCTGAATTGTTTTAGTTTCTTTACATTGATAAATGGATATTGAGAATTAAGCATGAAACTCAAAAATGGAACATGAAAACCTCTTTTTAAGAGTTATTATTGCACTCACTTCCTGTATGGTCATATGTTTCGTGATCCTATTTTCTAACTCTAAATTGCAACATCATGTGACTGGGGGGCATAGTATTCTTCTGAAAGTCAAAGGCTTCTGCCTCAGTTTATAGGGGTTTTCGAATAGGTCACAGTTTTGAGTGTTATGTTGTTTGGCTCCATGATATATCTTATTGATGAATGCTCAATACTTTGGTTTTCAGGGAGGAGTACAAACTCTTAGAAACTGTTCAGGAAAGACTTGCAGTTCATTTTTTAACTGCTCCTATTTTAGGAAACAATCATAAGGAGTTCCGAGGTCGTGAAAGTTCGGTATGTAACCTGTCCCTGTTCGGTATTATTTAAAGTCTTTTCCTTTGGATGGATTATGTAAAGATATGATAGCAAGGTTGAAGCATTTCAAATATTGCACATTAAATTAGTCGATTTAGACAATCTATTACAGAAGCTCCTAGGTGCTTAAATATTGTAAAATATTTGCTAATGTATTCCTGATAACTTAATATATTAACTAAATAAGAATAGGGTGTATTATGACGGATAGATGTGCATCCTTCTTGAACACTAGCACAGTTATATTTGTAATAGACTATAAATGGTAAAGAGATTGTCAATAGTCAATGCTGATTTGATATAGTTGTGGACATCAGGAATAATAAGACAGGCCAGGTCCTGCTTCCTTTTCAATTTTGTGACTAGACACTATTTAACATGTGGTGAAGCGGTCTACTGGTTCGGTCGTCGTTTTTGTTCCCTACCTGGCCACTGTTTTGTGTGTCAATGTCTGTCTCCATCATGAAGGCTAAAGATCATTCGGAGCTGTTTTCTTTTCATTGAATATTTTAGTTCCGAAAGCAAATTTCCTATCACTTGTTTATCGTTTAGTTTCAAAATATATATGACAGGCTGGAGTACCTGCCATACTAGACGGTGACATGTTGACACAGTTTCTGGAACTTACAAGCATGCAACAAGAAGCGATACTGGCATTACCTCCTGGCGTGCCAGATAAAGGAACTGTGAGTTTGAAGACCAGCAAGCCTGTTTCCATGAATGAAGTTGTTCAAGTCCTTGAGCGAGTGCATTATGCCCTTAACTAATCTTGTCCTGGAGGAGGAGTGGAGTCCTGATAAAAACCAATTTGGTCTATGTGGGCTTGTTCGAGGATACAGTCTGAGTAATGGACTTGAGGATATCATGTTTGACATACCAAACGGCAACCAGACGCACCCGTTATATGTGCGGATGAGGACATCTGTTGTAGCCCTCCTGTGTATAAATTGTTGGTGCTGTTTGTATATATACATGAGAAATGTACAACTATGTGATGAAAATATGGAATGTAAATTACCTTTATTTCTTTTTTCAACCAATGAATCACATCAAATTCATTTTGTTGCGGCAGAACTAAGGCTGGTTTCCAGGTTGCACTAGAAGGTAAATACATACGGATGATACGGTAAAAGATAAGAAGCTCAGTTGGGTAATTAATTGCTACTTAGATGAAGAATATTAAATGTGATGTTGGTGATGTGGAATTTCATTTTCAGTTCTCACGATTTTATTGAGAAAGGAGTAATGGGGCAGAACCAAAGGGTTAGATGTCCTACTTTTAAAATCACACTCTTTGCTCTCCCCCAGTATAATTTCTCGCATTTCGTTACCAAGCAAGTCGCCTAGTTTATATATTTAGTGGCAAAAAGGGAGCCTTTTGTATACAAATCACTCATCATTGAGATGACATGTGTATATATATATATATACACCTAACACTCATCTTCTTCAAATCACACACTCTTGTCCTCCAAAACACGAAAAACCAGAACCACACCCAAAACCTCTCTCACTCTCTTCTACACGCACCATACCCTTGTTTGGTTGCTTGCCCTTTTCTACCTCTCAACACCATACTTTGTACAGGACGTGCTCAGGTGACATTTTCAACTCACTTTCTTTTTCTACCAATATATCATTTTTATCCATTCTTCTCATACTTTGCCTCTCTTTTAATATTTCTTAATCACAAGGGTGCCACAAGTATGGGAACCCTGCTCACGCCTTGCAGGCTGGTAAAACTGGGCCGTGTCGATGATAAATGGTTCTCAAAGAGGAACCAGAATAATGAAGCAGCAGCAATTAAATCTTCTGACAGCGGTGGTGGTGGTGGTGCATCATCTCTTCTCACTCAGCTGCGTGCCAATAACAGTAAACATCGTCGCGCTGCTCTTGTCATGGATAATAAACCTGCATGTGGAAGCTTAGTCTCAACTCCAAATGGATCCAGAGGAGACCACCAGCTTCATGCAGCAGTGATGGATTTGGCACCTTGTCTAGTACCTGAAGAAGAACAAGAAGAAGAAGAAGATAATGGTCTTGGTATTGTTAGATTTCTGAAAGCCAAGAACTTTTTGATAACGGGTGCAACTGGGTTTCTTGCAAAAGGTATTTTTATTCATCATGTTTTATTTTGCATTAATTGTATTTTTTGCTGAGCAAGGTAAGTTTTCAGTTCTAATTGAGAAGATTTTACGGACTGCGCCTGATGTGGGTAAGATCTATGTGTTGATCAAGGCCAAAAACTTGGAGGCTGCAGAGAAAAGATTGATGAATGAGGTATTTATGTATTAGGTTGTATCCATATCCGTAATTAAAAATAAGGTTGTTGGCGTCTTAGCTTTTGATGTTCCATTGAATTAATGTAGATCGTAAAGACAGAGCTATTGAAGAATTTGCATGAGATACATGGAGATGGATATGAGTGTTTCATGATGAGCAAATTGGTAGCTGTGGTGGGAGATGTTTCCAAATGTGATGTTGGGCTGGATCAAAGTGTTGCCAGCAGCATCGCTAATGATGTTGATGTCATCGTCAACTCTGCCGCAAACACAACTTTTGATGAAAGGTCAGCAGCTGCTGGAAATGAATATAGTCGATCAGTTATAGATATATATAATTGGTTTATGATGGGTTTTGGAGTTGTAGATATGACATTGCTTTAGGCATCAATACGAAAGGGCCTCGTAACCTCATGACTTTTGCTAAGAGGTGCAACAAGCTTAAGCTCTTTGTCCAAGTTTCAACAGGTATTATTATTATTAAATGAAAAATTAAAAAAGAAAAATGAATGGAGGATTAATTTGTTGATACTAACTACTTGTGTTGTTTTGTTGTTGTGTTTGGTGGCAGCTTACGTGAATGGAGAAAGGCAGGGGAGGGTGATGGAGAAGCCATTTAGCATTGGGGCTTCTTCACATGATCTGGATGTGGAAGCTGAGATGAAGCTGGCCGACCACACCCACCCCCGGCATATGAAGGAGCTGGGTTTGGAAAGGGCGAAGAAGTACGGATGGCAAGATACATATGTGTTCACGAAAGCCATGGGAGAAATGGTGGTGGATGAGATGAGAGGCGACATACCCGTTGTGGTCATCAGGCCAAGCGTCATAGAGAGCACCTTTAAGGACCCCTTTCCTGGATGGATGGAAGGAAATAGGTAATCTTCTTCTTCTTCTTCTTCTTCACTTCATTATTATTCATCGCCTGCTGCCTACCAGCCTTTCAATTGAGTTGCGTTGCAGGATGATGGATCCCATCATCTTGTACTACGGTAAAGGCCAGCTAACGGGCTTTCTAGTCAACCCCACCGGAGTCCTCGACGTGGTAATTAATCAAGTTGCCAACTGATATATATTAATTCATGTGATGATATGTATGAGAGTTTGATTAATTATTACTCCAGGTGCCGGCAGACATGGTTGTAAATGGCATGTTGGCAGCCATGGCGAGACATGGAAGAGAGATGAAAGGTGGTGGAGTGGAGGTGTATCAGATAGCGTCATCTGTGGTGAATCCTCTGGTGTTCCAGGATCTGTCAAGACTACTGTATGAGCATTATAGGTCGTGCCCATGCATGGACTCCCGGGGGCTTCCAATCCAAGTCCCCGCCATGAAGCTTTTCCAGTGCATGGACGACTTCTGTGCCCACATTCGACAGGACGCCATTAAACGAAGCCAGTCAACAGCGTCGTGCATGCCGAGGAGACTGGAAGGCATATGTAAGAAATCAGTTGAGCAAGCAAAGCATCTGGCCAACATCTACCAGCCTTACACATTCTATGGTGGCAGGTATTATATTATGCATATAAGTGTGTGTGTGTGTTTTGTTGCCTGTTTAATATATAATGAATGAATGGATGAATGGAGGCAGGTTTGACAACAGCAACACAGAGAGATTGATGGAGATGATGTCGGAGGAAGAGAGGAAGATGTTCGGATTCGATGTGGGGAGCATTAAGTGGGAAGATTACATCGTAAATGTTCATATACCTGGTCTCAGGAGACATGTCATGAAGGGGAGGGGAACCACCACTACAAATTACAACATCTCTTCTTAATTTTACTTTTTTTTTTTTTTGAAGAGGATCTGTAGTGATTCTTCACTTTCTCTGTGTATTATGTCTTCTTTAATTAGACATCTATCATCATTCTCACTCTACATCTCTTTTTCATTCACACATTTGCCTTGCCTACGACGCCTCTCTTTTCTACTTTTCAAATCCAAATACTTTTATTTTTTTAATTAAAAAAAGAGATAATTGAAGTCATCAATATATGCACGCCCAACCAAATTTGAAGAATGCTGTGGATGTCCAGTCAACTTCCTACTCGCATTTGTATTATTCAAACTTCTCCTAACTTTTTTAACAATAACTTTTAGAATTATAATTTCAGAACGTGGTGGATTCTTTTTTTAATTCTTTTTATTATTTATAAACCCCACTTTGAAAATGATTCCACTATCTAAAAGAAAATTTCAGTTTGTTTCTCTTGTACTATTAAGTTAGATTAAAAAAATGAAAGGAAATAATTCTAATTGGGCGGATTTTGAAGTAAATGGAGTGATCCAAGGTAATAAAATATGAACGAGATAATTATATTCTTATTTTGTTTATGTTTATTCACAATCGGTTTTTGTCGTAATTATTTTAGTAGTATCATTATTGTTTTACTCTCATTCTTTCAAATTCATCCTAAACTTAGTATTAATTATTTTTGTTTCCACCCTCAAAATACTTCATTTCCCATTATTTCCAAACTCTGGAGCAAAGCCGTAGTAAATACTTTTGTTTCTCAGTATGTTTCCAATAATGTTGTAATACCTCTATTCACCTAATCACTACAACATGTTATACATTTGACGACGTTTACATTAGATGACGCTTGAGCTTAGGAAGGAGCTATTATCCGTAACCGTCTTTTAAAGTCTATGTGCACATACTCCGACGCTTAATTGCAATAAACGACGTTAATAAAGCATACTTTAGAAGATGCTTATGATAAATAAGCACTGTATCATCTGTTAATACTTCAGATGACACTTGTTATCCATAAATGTTGTTATTAATTGACACTTTGGGCGACGCTTTTGATCTTTCAACACTGTCATAAGGATCTGTACAATTTTGAAGGCGTTTTACGTCATAAGCTTCGTCTAATGTTTGCACCGACTTATCGCCGTCTTACACCTGCATAAATATCTTAGCTCAATTTTATTTTGAGAGTACCAAGCCAAAGTTCAAGTGTTCAGGTCAGTTTTGTGTCAATCCAAAACCTAATCAATGAAGTATGTAGTTTTCAGGTCGGTTAAATATTTTTTAGTTGACTTTTTGTGTATAAAAATGTATGTGCATGTGTGTTGACTTGACAGATAAATTATAACATTTTTTTCCACTTCCGTTTATTTGCATGTATTAATTTTTTATTTAGAATGAACCGTGATTGGATAATATGTAACCGACTGAGTGTCGAGTATTGTGCTGATATTCATGAATTCTATGATTTTGCTCAAACTTTTGTTGAGGAAAAATCAACGCAGTCTGTTCACTGACCTTGTATGAATTGTGAAAATAATAAGTTGGTTCAGCTGACTGAGTTGAAGAGACATCTTTATCGTTTGGTATTAACGCATCATATAAAGTTTGATATTTGTACGGTTAACCTTTTGAAAGAAGTAAACTTAACATGAGCGAGGATGATGATTTTCATCAAATGTTTGACGATCTTACGTGAAACAATGATTAAGATAATGAAATATTTGAGACTGTCAGTAATCATTCGGACATATTTCTGTATTTGGGTTGCTCATGCTTCTCCAAATTGTTCATCTTTCTGAAACTTTAAAATATTAAGGCTATATTTAAATGACAACATATTATTCTCAAGCCTTTTATCTTTGCTCAATGATATGTTGCCCCTGCATAAATTGCACCTCAAGCGCACTTACAACGCGAAAGAGATTTTATGTACCATGGAAACCAAGTATAAGAAAATTCACGCGTGTCTGAAAGATTGTATTCTCAATATAATATTGTATTTCAATGAGACATCATGCTTTAGAAGCAAAATATAGTGAAAGGCGAGCAATTGAACAGTGGGATTGGAGAGGTCATGTAGTATATCTTCCAGTTATACCGAGATTTAGTAGGCTAAGTTGCTTTTGTTGCATTCTAATAGATGGGTCAACAACGGCGATTTACGGCACCCTGCAGAATCACATTAGTGGAAACAATTTGAAGTCTGATATCCCGATTTTATGGCTGATCCAAGAAATCTACAATTGGCTGAGTACGACTGGGCCCTTTCAGGAACTAGAGCAGCAAACACAACATGTTATCTATTCTTTTAGTTATTTATAATCTGCCACCTTGACTATGTATAAAGATGAAATATATAATGCAGATGCTGATAGTATCTAAACCTAGGCAGCCGGATAATGATAGTTCTGTATACCTTTCACCACATATCAGAGATTTTAAAGTATTGTGAGATGAGATACTGGTGTTCATATTTATGATAAAATGAAAAAGGAAATTTTTTGTATGAGAGCTATGTTGTTCTACACGATCAAAGATTTTTTAGCTTATGAGAACTTGTTAGGCTACAGTGTTAAAGGACACAAGGCATGCCCCATCTACGCAGATGACACTTTTTCTTGTAGATTGAAGCTTGGACGCAATATTATCTACACAGGTCCTAAAATTTTTTTACTTAAAAGATCACTCTTATCGGTCCAAAAATTTTTAAACTTAAAGATCATCCTCATCTGATGAACATATTATCAAATCTGATGAACATTGCAACTCATTTGATGAACATATCATCTGATGAACATAGTAGCTCAGTTATGAACATATCAGCTCAATTGATGAACATAGCAGATCATTTGATGAACATAACAGCTCATCTGATGATGATCATATCAGTTAATCTAATGAACATAGTTACTAATCTAATGAGCATAGTTGTTAATCTAATGAACATATTTTCAAATCAGATGGATATAACAACTCATCTAATGAACATTATAGCTCATATGATGAACATAGCAAAGTAAATATTAATAAAAGTAAATGAAGCTCTTTTGATGAACATAATAACTCTTCTAATGAACAGTATAGCTCATATGATGAACATAGCAAAGTAAATATTAATAAAAGTAAATGAAGCTCTTTTGATGAACATAATAACTCTTCTAATGAACATATTATCAAATATAATAAACACATAAGCTCATCTGATGAACATATGATCTGATAAACGTAACAACTCATCTGATAAACATAACAACTCATCTGATGAACATATTGTCTCATCTAATGAACATAGCAGTTCATTTGATGAACATAGCAGCTCGTCTAATGATCATAGAAAAATAAATATCAACAAATGAAAAGGAGGCTCATCTGATAAACATATCATTAGATCTGATGAACATATCAGTTCATCTGATGAACATATCATCTAATAAAATAATATCCCTTATCATGAATATTTTATCAAATCTGATGCATAGTAGCGCATATGATAAGCATATTATTAAATCTGATGAACATAGAGCTCATGAGATGAACATATCATTTGATTAACATGACAGTTCATTTGATGAACATAAAAGTTAATTTGATGAACATATCGGCTCAACAGATGAACTTAACATCAAATAAACATAAGAGCTAATTTGATGAATATATTAATCAAATCTAATGAATATAGAAATTTATCTAATGAACATAACAACTCATCTTATGGATTAGTAAAATAGATACCGATAAAAGCAAATGAAGCTCATCTGATGAACATATCGACTCATCTGATGAACATACTATCAAAGTATGATGAACATTATCATCCAATGAACATAGTAGAATAAATATCAACAAAAGTAAAAAAATCACATTTGCTGAATATATCATCAGATGTGATGAGCATACCAGCTCATATGATGAACATGGTAAAATAAATATCGACAAAAGGAGAGAAATCTCATCTGATGAACATATCATCAGATGTGATGAACATACCAGCTCTCATTGATGAACATATTATCAAATCTGATGAATTTATTATCCAATGAATCTACCAGCTCACTTGATGAACATATTATCAAATCTGATGAACATAGTAATTAAATCCGATGAACATAGTAATTAATCTGATGAACATATCAACAGATGAACATACCACCTCATCTGATGAATATGTCGGCTCATCTGATGAACATATAATCCAATGAACATAGCTAAAATTTGATGAATATATTTATTAGTTAATGAATATAAAATATAAATTATTAGTTTAATTTTTTAGAAATCAAGATAATATTTTTTTTAATTTTTTCTAATTTTTATTTATTGGTATTGTTTATTTGAGGGAGAATTGGGTGTTTAATGATAATAATTCAAATAGTAGTAAATAAGGATAATCGGAAATTGCTTTTCGAAGTGATTTTTTTTTATCTTTTGGGCTTGAATGGAAGAGAGAAGAGTGATTTGTGAAGAATATGTGGGACATTAAAACAAAAACAGAAATACAAAAGTAAGATGGAAATGGGCAAACAATTATTTTTAGGCAGTGGGGGTGTATAAGATCCGGTATAGATCGGAAAATAATTCGGAACCGGTTTAGAATAGATCGAATACCGATTGATTCTATCCGGTCTTCAGTCCACTAATTTGTAGATTCCGATTTTTGCTTCGGTCCGGTTCAAACCCTGAAAATTCTTATCCAGAAGGAAATAGACCGATTTTATAATAAAAGATAGGGATAAAACCCAAAAGGGGCCCTGAACTATCACCGTTTACCCAATTGCGGTCAGAACTAACACAATTTTCAAAAAGGGTGCAATGAAAAAAAAATTGGATTGATTTTCTAAAATAAAATTTACCATCACATTTCTAACATAATATTATTATAAGACTTAAATTTGTGTGCAAAAATTACATCATTTGGTTATCAAAATAAATTATATCATTTTGCGCACATAAAGAAAACGACGTCTTTTGATAATCAAATGACATAATTTTTGCACAAAAATTTAAGTCTTATAATAATATTAGGTTTGGAATGTAATGGTGGTACATTTTAATTTAGAAAATCAGTCCAATTTGTTTTTCATTGCACCCTTTTTGGAAATCATGGTAGTTCTGACCGCAATTGGGTAAGCGGTGATAGTTCAGGGCCCCTTTTGGATTTTTCCCTAAAAGGTAATACTTTTACTATATTAATTAAAAATATTTTATTTAATATATAATTAAAAATATTTTTTATTAATATTCTAATAAAAATTAATTGCTTTTTATAAATCCAGTATAAACCAAACCAGTCAAAATCCAAAACTTTTTGGTCCAAACAAATTTGGAACCGATCTAGCTTTCTATCTTTAAGATTTATCAATTCCAATTTCGATACAAACCGATTCGGGTACGATCCGATTCCGAACTGGTGTCCACCCCTGTCACTAGTCCAGACACATTTCACGCTCATATTTATATTATAATTTTGATTTCTAGCGGTGGTTGGGTTCCCATGGAGACCGTCGTACCCATTTGGCAAGCCGTCGCCATTGGAGGTCTTATTTTCTCCGTGTTCGTCTCTTCATTCTTCAATTTAACCCACAGGCTCAGATCTCTGCTTCAGCCATGGGTCCTCAAACGCGTTCTCGCCTGTGATGCTCTCATCATCCGGATCCAGGTTTCTTCTTCTTTTTTCTATCAACCCTTCTTCTTTCTCTGTATAAATAAATTCCTTTTTTTTTGTTACAGAAATACCAGCACAGATATTTGGATTATTTCTTCTCCGCGTTATCATTTGTTGTTTCGGTACCTTTCTACACCGCTTTCCTTCCCTTGCTGTTCTGGGTAGGCTCAATGTTCCTTTCCTAAACTCCAAAATAATAACAAGAAAACTCTATTTCCAAATTGTATTATCTTTATTGTTTTTTCTGTGCTAGAGCGGACATGGGAAACTGGCCAGACAGATGACTATACTCATGGCTTTCTGTGATTATTCAGGCAACTGCATCAAGGTAACTCAAACCAAAATGTCTTACCCTAAACCCACTGTTTTGTTTTTTATTCTAAACATGTATGTTGGGGGCTTATCAAATTTCTGGTTCGGGTAGGACATCATTTCAGCACCCAGGCCTAATTCCCCACCCGTCAGGAGACTCACTTTCACTAAAGATGAGGTGGAGAATGCTATGGAATATGGTTTCCCATCCTCCCACACTCTTAACACTGTTTGCTTATCTGGGTAATGACTTCAAAACTGCTCTTTCCTTCATTCACATTCCTAATTGAAAAATCTATTTCCCGCATTCAGCTCTGTTTCCTCTAGCTGCTAGCCGCACTCACTTATGTAGACACCACATTGCCTGTAAATAACCAAAACCGGCCAACAAGAAATAAAGTAGCTCATTCGACATTGACACTTCCAGCTACCAACAACTAACACTAGCTCCATAATAGCATACTTGCTTAATAGAGTCAGGAATTTTTTTCTAAACTGTTATTAAACGATTACTAGAATAAATAGCAAATGAACTAAGCATATAGGTAGTTGATTTGATTTGTTGTTTGCATGAGACTGGAGAGTACAAACACCGAGTTCATTTATGTATATTTCTGTTTATATGACAGAATCAAATATTGCGATTATTCCTATTTCAGTTTTAGGGGCACTTTTTTTTATAGTTTAATATCATTCCTAGGTGCCTCTTCTCTCTCACACGCAGAATAATTTCTTCTGAAAACAGATGATGAAGTTGACACATTGTTGATAATTTGTTTTCCAGATACCTTTTGCATTATGTCATATCTTACAATCGTGGTGGAGATCCCTTCACAGATCTGGTTGGATACATTGTAGTTTGCTTGCTTGTTGGCCTGATCGGTTTTGGTAAATTGATCTTTTTCTCTTATGTAATAATCTTTATTTTACGGCCCTGCATTTCACTCTGTATGTAACTGGTTGCACGCTTATTTTTCAGGAAGGATGTATCTAGGAATGCACAGCTTGATAGATATTATTGGCGGACTTGTCTTTGGCCTAGTGATTCTCTCTCTGTGGCTTACAGTGCACAACTCGCTGGACTATTTTATTGTCTTGGGACAAAACGGTAGGCTATTGTAGTTCTATGTAATGAGATTGGCCGTCTTATGTCTAAAAAACATTGAACTATTTGGGAACCTGTCTGTTTTTTGGTAATTTTGAAATATATGAGTCCTGAAAAATCAATCCAGGGGACCAAATGTGAGTTTGACTTGGCTAACTTTGTCGGAAGACATTTAGGTATAACTTTGAGCGTGAGGAAGATTTTTTATCTTCTAGTAGTAACAGTGTGAGTTTTGAACTTTTCCTCGCATATGCTGGCAGTGTGGAGAGAAAATTCACAATAATCGATGTTAATGGACAGAAAGGAGTAATATTCCACACATCAATAGCAGAAGCAACATCTTTTGTCCGAAAGTCTACACAATGTATTAGTTTGGAGAGTAATGGAGACTTCAAATGGAAAATGATACTAATTACCACGTATACCTGATTCTGCATTTCAATTTCAAAAAACGGATATAGGCGTTCCTGTCGTTTATTGCTATGACTACTATTTTACGGAACTAGTTTTTGTTTATCCAAAAAATAAAATAAATGAAATGCTCACATTCGCATATCGTAAATCGGAAGAACTAATGATTCTCTGCTTCTTCTGTAGTTGAATCCTTTTGGGCTATCCTTAGTGTGCTGCTTCTTTTTGCATATCCGACACCTGAGCTGCCGACTCCAAGCTTTGAGTTCCATACTGCTTTTGATGGTGTTGCACTAGGCATAGTAAGTGGAAATCTCAAACTTGAGCAAGTTGATTAGCTACTGCATGTTAATTCTCTGTAGGTCTTAGTGCAGAACTTAATGTTTCCAAAATGTCATGCTCTTCTTGTTTTGAAACGTCAGAAAGAAGATTTCATTTTTATTATAGGGCATCTTATGTAACCTGGTCATCAAAATCTGGCTGGTATCATTTCTATTCCTTCTCGATATCCCTCTAGTAGTTTCTAGATACATTACAATGAACTTTAACAATTCATTTGGCATCTTGTCCCTGGGATATGACAGTATCATTGTGCTTGTATTACAACAACACCAAGAAAGCAAAACTCCTTTTTTGTCCGGTGGAATATTCCCATTGAATATTCATGATTTTTCGTTTTCAGGTGACTGGGGTCCGGCAAACATACCACCAATTTCACCATGAGCGAGTTCCACGGATCTTCACCCCTCAGCTTCCGCTTTCCATTTTCTCTGGAAGAATGTTGGTGGGGATTCCGACAATACTTCTTGTGAAGATTTGCAGTAAAACATTAGCAAAGTGGACTCTTCCAATAATATCCAACACTTTAGGAATCCCCATACGATCAACCACCTACATCCCTGCTCTGTTCGAGTCTACTGGCAACAAGAAATCAAATAAGGCTGGTGGTCATGTGAGGAGCTTTTTCCAGCAAGGCTCATTAGACGTGGATACTGGTATTAGGTTCCTGCAATATGCTGGACTTGCTTGGTCAGTGGTAGATCTGGTTCCCACACTGTTCTTTTACCTGGGCTTGTGATTACTATGAGCCATTGCATTTGCAACATAGCATAACCCCCATGAATGCGCACAGCTAGCTCGGTATCTAACTAGCAGTCTCTTCAACAGTTGCTGCGTTCTCAGTTGACCCGAGATTTACATGAGTGGAGATAAGCGACATTGAAGTCCGTATCTATGTGATTAGCTTTAGGGTTTCCCATTCTCCATTTCTATTTTGTGTTTGCCTGAAACTTATATCTGACCTTGTGAGGAATTTTCTTTATTTTGAATGGCGAAGTGCGAAGTAAAAAAAAAGAGTTAAGCAGAGTATCTAGAATTGTTGCTTAGCTTTTCTCTGAACTAGTTACTTTTCCAGTTGATACCTCTGTTTAAATAAAAAAAAAGTGCTACGGGGTGGCAGAGCCATCTCATTAATGAAATGTTGCTAGCCGTGTGTACAAACAGCTCGTCTGCTTCTTGTTGTATGGAGAAATAACATCACTAAATTTCATCTGAATTATAGAGTAAAGTCCATCCATGACCATGTAGAACCTGAAATGATTAGGAAGGTTCTTAGTGCATGTTTGGTACATCGTATTATTTGTATATGTATTATTAATATTCGTATAAATAATTTCACTTATTGAGGGTGTATTATTAATACGAGTTTTTAAGGTTTTCACTCTCTGTATTATTAATAAGTATTTCTATTGTATCAAACACATCAACATGATATTAATAATACCATTCCGTTTTTAATACATGCTACTAAACGGGGGCTTACAGAATATAATTATTAAAAGTGGATGGGACGGTTTCACCGGTTGGATGG
Source organism: Kalanchoe fedtschenkoi (assembly GCA_002312845.1). NCBI lineage: Eukaryota > Viridiplantae > Streptophyta > Magnoliopsida > Saxifragales > Crassulaceae > Kalanchoe > Kalanchoe fedtschenkoi. The sequence goes on from NQLW01000085.1 coordinate 258,762, forward strand.
ATCGGAATTAGGATTAAGTTATGATCTGATTCTTTTACACTGATTCTCTCACAATTATCAGATCGCTTTGATTGGCTTAATTTAAATGTTTGAATTGAAAATCAGTTATATGTGTCGGTTAATGCTAACTTACTTATTAATTTCAGATAATAATTATTAGCCAAATTTAGATTGTGAAAGTTTGAATTTGAGATTATATTCCGGGCCAAGTATATCTGGCCTATCAAATCTACTTTATTTTATATTTATTTGGGTAGTATAACACAATTCGTATTCTTCTGAACTGTCAATCAAATTGATCAATCAATTAATTGAACTATTGAATAGGAAATCGGACAGATGATCAATTTGATCTCTAGTCAAAATTTAACAAATAAGTTGGAGAAGTCTGATAATTTACTTCTAGTATTTAGTATTGTATTATTTTCTTGAATAAACACCCCCCCCATCATATGTAAAGCTTCCACCTTGGCCAGCTCGATGGCCTTCTTCTTATTGAAGTGCTGACTCGACAACTAGGAAGTGGGTCATAGTTGTCTCCTCAACATGCCACAAGATCATTAGGTAGATTAGCGAACGGCTCAGCCAGATCTATGCTAGCTTGGTGCTAATCCTGTCTCAGCTTTCTCTTCCTCCCTCTCAGCCGTTCCGAGTTACCCGCTCATGTCATTCTAGCAATTCTTCAAGATGCCCAGTCTCTCGGCCCAACTCATCTCTCATTGTAGCGCTCCCCGGCCTCGTGCTTGTTCCCCGATTTTCCTAGGCTCTTTGGCGCCCTTGGCGCCTTTCCTTTGCGGGGTTTAACCCCTCCTCGGGTCCTATATTCCATGCCTTTCATGGCCTTCTTCGCGTCTTGGCAGGCACATCTTTTAATAAAATTATTCTCTATTAAAAACAATATTCACAAGTGTAATAACATAATACTAAGGACAACAAATAAATCTTTTCAAATCAAAATTCAATCACACATTTTTCAAATCATTTTATTTCAAAATCAACTAGCTTATATCACTCAATGTGTACAATAAGTCAAGCCAAGTTTGAGAATAAAGGATACTAAGCTTATTGCTCAACTCACGAAAACTTTTTGCATTTAGTGTCTTGTTAAAGATAGTAGCTACTTATTTGTCGGTTCTCACATATCTCACTAAATATCTCCTTTTGTTGGATAATCTCTCAAGATATGGTGCGAGACATTATGTTTGGTGCAAGAGTGTTGTAGGAGGTTGTTAGCTATTTTGATGGCACTCTAATTCCCATATAGAAGAGAAACATTATTCATTTTGTAATCAAAGTTCTTCAGGGTTTGCCTCATCTAAAGTAATTGAGCGTAACAACTTTTTGCTGCAATATATCAAGCCTCGACAATAATTAGGGCTACAAAATGTTGTTTGTTAGAATACCATGACACCAAGGACCTACCCAATAATTGACAAGTCCCTGAGGTACTTTTCCTATCCATTTTGCATCTAGTAGAATCGACATCAGAATAACAATTGCAATCAAAGTTTGAATCTTTAGGATACTAAAGTCATTTGTTAAGTGAATTAACCAAATATCTAAAAATTCTCTTTATTGCCACCAAGTGACACTCTTTTGGAGTAGCTTGGAATCTTGCACATTTACACATATTAAGCCTGATTTTAGGCTTAGATGCACAAGGTAAAGAAAAGATCCTATCATGGAGCTATATACCTTTTAGTCTACAGGCTTGCCTTCTTCATTGAGGTAGTAATGACCATTTTATTGCAAGAGTGTTTTGATGGGTTTGGCATTCGCGGTGTTAAGCTTTTTAAACATGTCGTTAATGTACTTGATTTGACTTAAAAATGTTCCTTCCTTGGGTTAAAAATGTTCCTTCAAAATTAAATTAAATCATAAACCCTCTCCAAAACTATAAAATCCTTAAAATTAAATAAAATCTAAACCCTAATTAACCTTCATAACCCCTAATTTATCCTAAACCTAATTAATTTTACTTAATTAACTCTAACTAATCTTAAGTAACCCTAGCAGGTAAATCAGCGGTAAAACCGCTGAACATTTCCCTCCGGTAGGTTTAACCCAACCGGCAACCTAACCGACGTTCCCACCGTTAAAGTCAATTTCATAAAATTTTGACCCACCTAATCCTTAGCCGGTAACGCCATCTATAAACTAACTGATAATTTTTTACCGGTTACCATAACGATTGATTTTTTCTTCAATCGGAAATAAAAATTTACTGCTCAGTTATCGATTAGAATATCCACCGATAAATTAGTGAATTTTGGTAGTGTAATTTACTAAACTAGTATTATACAACCATATAGAAGAAATAATGGAAGGAATCAAGCAAGAAATAACCCTAAATCTATCTCTTCTCTTTAATCGTCTCCTTCTCTGCCTCTTCCAATCTCTCCTTCTTCATCTCAACCTCATCAAATCTCTTCTTTTATCCATTTCCCATTCATATTCTAATCCAAAAAATGTTGGTGCGCATACGCATTGTTTGGTGCTTTCATTGAGAGAAGGTAAGAGGATGCAGACCACACGACTTTTTAATCAGACAAGATGTGATCAACCATATATTGATTGGGATGCAACAAAGCAATAAGCAGTTCCTATTACATGAGGAACAACCTGCTAATGCCCTAAAGAATAAACAGTTCTAATAAAAGGTCGGTGACGGGATGACAAGGTTAATCAATTCCCTCTCCAAACCCTTTGACGTTACGGACCCCATGGAATCTAGTAACGTTTAAGCTGATGAAGTTGAAATCGAAATAACTAAGTTCTGATCTATCATTTAAGACCATTTGTGTTTGGAGACAAACATGATAAAGGCCGTAGTAAATCAGAATCCCGAGTACACATTCATAATTTTGAAGTATTTTCAAGGAGTGGTAAAGATTTGGGTAGGCAATTCAGAGCAAAAAGCACTAAGGCTCAGCCCAAAACTATTTCTATAAAGCATGTTAATGAGAAGTTTCACTGTCCAAATAGTAAGATGGGAGAAAGATACAATAATTCTTGCAACTTACTTTTCTGATTACAGTGTGAATGATGCTAATTTTGATAGGGAGGAAAGTGATGAAGTAGAGTCAGATTTGACATCAGATAAGGTCGAACACTTGCATAATGCTGCCAAGATTTATAATTCGGAGTACTTGCATGCATGATGGTAGTGGAAAGATCCCCGTAGAAAAAATATATTTGGGAACAACCGCTGAATATATCTGCTTCACACTAAGATGGTATGGGAGACTATGAATTCACATAAAAAATATGCCCGAATAAACTTTGAATCAAACATAGCAATGATATCATCGTCTCTGAAAGTTGAGGAAACAGAAAGTTTGAAAGTTCAGTCACTATCAGAATCGTTAACCAACTATTCTGGTGAAGCTGATGTTGTGCGTACAAAAATTTCTAGCGTGAGAATTTTGAGTAAGTGATTTGAATGCAAACAAAGAAAACTACAACACCTTTGATTCTAAAATGAGGAATTATGACCGATCAGAAGGGTTGCTGGACAAGGACGCTAATTTGATGAAAAATGACATCCTTGAATGATGGGTGTGCTGCATTTGGCAGTGACTTAAACTCTGAGAACTCTTATTCCAATCTCAGTGAGGGAGACAACAATCTGACATCCTCCAGTACAAAAAAACATTGAAACAACAAATTCTTCAGATTCTGATATAGGTAGTCAAGAATCAAAGAATGAAAAAGGCTCTCTTTTTGAGTGCATTGAATTTTCTGGAGGTCAAAAACAGGTGACGGAGAAAACACCCATTTTGAAATCAATAGAGACTTGCGAGAGTGATGTACCACCCTGCTTGCCGTTTGAAATTGGAAGGTTTAACCATCTGGTTAATTCATCAGAAAAAAGTACAATGAGTTTACAATGAGTTCATACGCATACCTTCAAAGTTCTCTGATCTCTTTGTGCTGAAAAAAAAGTTTGGAACATGTTGCTAATTCCTTCTTGAGTTGTGAGTCTCAGATTGGGTTGCTGCCTCTGCCGAATCAGAGTCTTCCGTTTTTCATGTTTCATCGGGCTCCTTCGACAGTGAGTTATTTTCATCTTAGGACGATCATCTTGCCAACAGCTCCTGTAAATGCTTTGATAGCAATGCCTCAACTAAACTCATATGCGGTCTCTAGTCCTCTAAATTATGGGTATATTGGCAGCTCTGGGTTTTGTATGCTTTGTATGGTGGTGTGTCACATCTAGAATCCCCTTTTCCTAGTCAAGGTCACGTTCCGAGCTACCAACCGGTTTCAAAAGCCAATGGGCTGCAAGCCTGCAACCGGTGGAGTAAATCAAGATTTCTACGCCTGTATTGGCAAAAGAAGTTTCTTTACAAGGGCATAATAAGGTGTAAGTTATTCCAGCAAGTGCACGATTTGAAGATGCACCAATAGGAAGGACAGTATAGAAACCCAATTCTGCAAAGAAACATATAGGGAAAGAAAATAACAGGTTCTCTTTATTTCATTTTGACGGCCCGGTGGCTCTCTCATCAACCTTGAAAGAAGTTAAAGTAGAAAAGTTTACTTAGAATAATTCAGTAGCTCAGGCAGAGGTTGATCATGTTTGCAGTAAGAAAGAATCAAATGTGTAGAAGAGTATAGCCTGTTTGCAGCTAGTAATGGCTTTAAGTTCTCATTCTAAACATTCAGTGTTCTGTCACAGGAAAGATCAATCTGATGTGTAACTTGATATCAAATAATGTTATTGTTCTTTTACTCATCATTTTCTCAAATATACAATAGAGTTGATTTCACTTCATTTGATTGTTGTTTTTTCTACTCAACCAATGTCTTTAGGGGATTCTTCCTCAAAATAGTAGTTGCTGCTGAGTTCAGTAATGGAGAGAAATGGTGTGTGCTTAAAGACAATTTTTTTTGTTTATCTCGCGCTCTTTTACCGTTAAAGCACATTTTGAATTCTAATAATAAAAATTGCTAAATCATTTTTTATCTTTTTATTACGAGATCATCAGTAATGGATCCATGACAACTACTTGTTTGGCTCTTGCCTTTATATTTGTGTTCTTTGTAATAATTTGTATCTTCTTCAATACATCAAGATTGGTGGATATTTATATGCACAATATAATAAGTTACATATTATTATTACTAGTTGCCTTGATAATAGAGAAGAGATTTTTGTGGGAGACTGTAAGCTTATTTAAATAGAGATTAAGAAAAGCATGTGGGGACGGTTTATATTGGGTGGGTATGTGGGAATGGGAAAATTTTAAACTCATTAGCCTTTTCTACTACTAAAGATGCACTTCAATTTTAAAATCCAATTGAACTATTTGAGCTTTGAAATCAAGCTAAAACAAATCATGTGTTTAATTCAAGGCAGTTTGATTTTGTATTTGTTTTTCTATATGAAGAAAATAGAAATATTATTAAATGATAATATCAAGTTTTATAAAAAAGTAATATTTTATAATATATATATATATATATAAACATTTTTATAAATGAATTAGGTCTGACCTCAAGGATAATATAATTCAGATAGTTAATACAAATATTATTATAACCGTCTTATTCTACAAAAATTAAAAAAATAAGTGAATAGTTACCAACCCAAAAAACTTTAAAAAAAATCTACCCTTTAATGTGCACTTCATATTCATCCACATCATTAAAATTGTATCAATCATACAAAAATTTCACGACCTTATTAATAAAATTGTATAAATGTTTTTCTTTCAAATCACCATATAATTTAAATTACACAAAAAGTTAAAACCATCATTCATCTCACAACAGAGATATTGGTAAATCCGCCAATAATAAATGTAGATATTTTAAACAAAATTGTTGATGACACATGCAGATCGATTGCTCTTAAGAGAAATTTGTGAATAGTAAAAACGGATTCTTTAATAGAATCTACAGTCATTAACGATAGATATATCAAAATTATACCATTATCCATGGGAGAAAACGTTATGATTCTATTTAACAGAAATCTGTTTATAGTACCAGAGGAATTCCTATATAAAAATCAGACACACTCCGCTACTCATATCTTCACGTATTACAATGCAGATTCTTCGTTTCAACTCTTCGTCTCATATTTTCTTCCTTCGATGACTCCGCTACTCACATCGACATTTGATGACCCTGTTCCGCTCAAATAATTTTTTATGAAAATAATATCTCGTGCTATATTTAATTTTAAAAACCATATGACACTTTCATAGCCTTACAATTCATTTGATAGAGAATAATCAGCAAACACAATAAACATGTCCAACCAGTTGAATCATTAATACAACACAATATAAATCTGTTACGAGCGATCATAATAAACCTGAGCAATCAAATAAAACCATTCCTTTGACATTGTCTGTCCTCTTCCACTGATGGCAAAAGATACCAGCAGCAAAGACAAACAATGAAAGGGATATATTTTAGCATACTTCCAAGTGTTCATACTCACGTGAAGGTGACCTCCTTTGGCTCTCTCGAGAATCACAGCAGTGACTGTCCACCTCCATCTGATTATATAGATCTTAAGCACACTCTTTGTTGTAACGGTCATGATTCTCTGGACCACCATACCTAGGAGTGTAAATAAAAATTGATAAACAGGTGAATAAAATTAAACCAAACTAAACCAATATGTTTGGTTTGATTTGAAGTGTTAATGATTTGGTTTTAATTTTAATTTTTAAAAACCGACAATTAATGATTCGGTTCTGTTTTTATTTTTTCAAAATGAACGATTTCACTATATTTTATATCATATATAAATTTAATTGAATGTGAAATATAAATTAGTACCTCTATATTATTATTTATATTAAAAAATTTATTTATCAAACAAAATATTAAATAGATTTCATGAAAAAAATAGATTGAACTGAATCAAACCATATTGTTTGATTCAATTTTTTTTTAAACCTAATCATTTGGTTCGGTTTCAAAATTTTCAATCAAAGTAGGAATGGTTCGGTTTAAAATTTTATTCAAAATCGAACCGAACTGAATTGTTACACCCTGAATAACACCCACCATGATATTCATATGGATTATACTTCTCAGCACCAGGATTTGCTTGCACGTGCTTCTGATTATGGATGTCATTCTAGGTACCCTCCTCTTCTAGGTTAGGGTGATCATAGTCTCGCTTTTTTTCATGGCTGTCAGAATCAAGTTTTCCATCTAGATTGTCATGGTCATATCGTCTATCACGAGAATGGCCACGGTCATCTTCTCCATCTTTTACCTTTTCCCTCTCACGATCACAATGACAGTCTACTACTATCCCTCTCACGATCATAACTACCATCACGATCGCTTGTTCTTTCATGGTCTCGTCCTTTGTCTCTCACCTTCTCTCTGTTCTTATCCCTATCACAATCTTGATGGTGTATGTCCTCAGTATCGCGCTCACTTGGCCTCTAATGTGACTTTTCTTCTTTTCTATCTCGTCCTCGCTCGTAAGATTTTTCTCCCTCCCAGTCCAAGTGTCTATCTCTCCGGACTATAGGCTCTTCTCATTTTGGAGGTCATAATTGCCGCTCTCTCCCATAATACTTTTGATTAACTTCTTCCCCTCCAACTTTAGTTGTTCCCAGACTACCACCCAATCTGTGAGGCCACTAATTAGGAATAGTTCTATCATGTTGAACATACACCAACACCTTCAGTAGTCAAATTTTCTTCCATCTGCTTGTTTGTATGCTTTTTTTATTTTTTTCCAAAATATTTATTAAAATAATCAGAAGAGGCCCTACCAAGAACAAAACAAGAAAGATTGCTGAGGGAAGGGGACAACACCCAACCTCAAAGCAAAACAAAAGACATCTACTAAGCTAGGAAGCTTAATAGATGAAAGTTTTAAAATCTTTTATAAAAAGGAGTGCATCTAGAGTATAGTAAAAAAAGACATCCTCACTCCACCGAGCAGTGTGACATTCAAGCAGAAGTGATTGATCTAAACTCATGTGCAAAATTTGTCAAAGAGTTACTAACTGTGTTTACCTCGTGAAAGCTATCCACAAACTGAAGTCTCCCATCTCTAAGTGCACCTAGCAAAGAACCGAGCTGCACTTCAAAGGGAAAGACATCTTCCCTATTCCAGGACATTTGACAACTATACTTTGCTATAACGAATGCCACACGTCTCCCTCTTGTTCCATTCACATCATAGGACATTTGACATCGTATTCAGTAAATTTTATTTTCAACTATGTTGAGTACACATTTAGGTTGGGATTTCAGTGATATTTGTATTGATATTTGTTAGAGTTAGAAAATTCCGATTAGGGTTCTAAATTTCAGTGATATTTGTGTTGATTGTTATGGTTAGGATTACTTAGGTAAGGATTGTAGATAGGATTGTAGCCGACTTGCACCGGTGCATCTCCATTCTCTTTGAATTGTTGAGTTTCCTAAAATAGGTTGTAATGTTTACTGTTAAGGTTTAGAGTTGTATTTGGGAAATTGTCGATGAATTGCGCTGAAATTTTGTGCTTATGGAATTGATAATGAAATTGGTTAATTAAATTGCAATATTATTCAACTATGTTAAGATAATGCTAATTAAATCATGTTGTCTGATGGTTTAGTTTCATAGAAATGTCGCACAAAGTCTAGTTTATCTATGATGTTATGGGATCTTGATGACTTATGACAACGAGGTGTTGAATGAGTATGATAATGAATAATTTAATGAGTTGGATGAGAATGATGGCTGAGCGGAAGTGTTATCTAGTTAACTATATAGAAATGAAGATTATGATAATGAAGATGAGGATGAGATTGATAATTTGGTTGGGAGTATAGTGGGCCGATCATACCAGAGGGATTTAGTGACAAACATACTGAGTTGCACAAGGTAACCCGACGTCGAGGAAAGCTTGATTGGAGAGCGAAACATGTGAGGTGGATTATCATATTGGAGCACCGAGCTGATCTCTTATTCTCAGCTCTGATATCTATGATAGGGCTGCCTCGATTAGTATGCTTCTTGGTGCGATAGGATCACCTGTAGTCTTGTTTAGCCGCCATACTTCTACGTAGATGCATACCGTCCGACAACATCAGATCACACCACTATTGTGAGTAATACATAATTTGCAAGTTGATTTAATTATGTCTATATTTTACAATATGTTTAATATTTGTATTTTGTTTACAGTGTTGTAGTGGATGCACTTGTCCGTGTGTGTAAGGCGGCAACTGATATTTTCTTGGGAGATGGGGATCGGATGAAGACAATCGCTCATGATCATTTTCAGATGTGTCGTAGTGATCTGCGCAACATGGTTGAGGCCGCATTGGTCCCTGTAGAGCCGAGCTTCATCCATCATATATTTTAATTTCAATAAATTCCTTTTGACGTGTCATCTAGCAACATGATTCACATTAAAGTTGTTTGATTTACCAATGTAGAGGCACGATCTACTTATGACTGTGATGTATCATCGGAGATGTTGCTGAAGCCACAATTGCCAGAGTTGAAGGAGGAAGAGTCCCAAGCTGATGGAGCAGACATGACAGACTGTCATAGGTCATTCAGGCCACACACCCCTTGAGGGTGATCCGGACCTCAGACGATCAGAGGACGCTTAAAGCCAGAAGGGTCAATGTTGAAATGATCATTTTGGAGTTATGTCAGAGTAAAATTGTTTATGTTCGATTGTGTTTTACATTGTTTGGATTCCATTTGTAATTTGTCAGCCATGTGTGCCTTGGAGACCTGAGCATCGTTGTGCTGTAGTTGATAGTTGGTTTGAGTTGCGAGAATATATGACTTGTTTAATGGAAATGATGTATGTTATCTCGAATGGGCAAAGGGGAAAATAGACTTGCGAGGTCTCCGAGACAACAGAATCAGCGAATTACTTTGGAGACAAATCTGCCAACAGTGATATCAGATTCCGTTAAAAAATCCACTAGTAGAGACGACAAATTTATATTAAAGTCAATATGCAGGTCTCATCGACATATTTGCTTTAAACATCCGCAGGTATTATCGGCAGATTAAACACGTGTGTCAACTCGGCCGACACTAGCTGACATGGACAATCTGTTAATAAGACCGACAAATTTGATACTCCAATCTGCTGCCGATATCTTCAAAAAAAGATAATCATGAAAACAAACCAGCAGATGGGATACTAACGATACAATATTATGGAAAAAAGACAAATTAGAAAAAAAAAACATCATTGTTCATTCATATTGAACAGTGTAGTATATATCCATATATCCTCAAACACACTTGTGTTTAGCCAATGATTGCAGGGCATTTGAGTTTACAAGTTTCTTCTGGCTGATTATTTCAACACATTTTTTCTCCTTTTTAGTGGGACTGACTAGTATTTCATATGAATGTATGACGACCCAAGCTGCCTTGCATACTTATAAACCTATACAATTGAAGACACCCATCAGAAAGAAAGAAACAAATTCATCCAATATAATCAGAAACGTAAGCAGTCTCAAGAAAATGTGTAAAGTCGGTTGTTTATGCAAACCTCATGATGTTAATAGATGACGAATTAGCTGGGAACCTTAATAGAGGCCTTGGCTGCTTGGAGCATTTCCACAATCAAAGTCTTCACATCCCTATGAAGAAATATAGAAATAAAAAAATTCAAATGAAAAATCAGAGCAAATGAGTTTTTCTGTTTTAGTTGCAGCATCAACTAAAATGATTCTCACTTTCTATCTTCAGCGCGTCTAGGGAAAGGAATCCGAAGCTTGAAAGAACTCCCCTGACAATCAGCCTGGAAGGTGAAAGTATCAATTAGAACAACTAAATGACACCACATAAGCAACAATTTAGACCATTTTTTACGAATCTTTTCACAAATTTATAAGTGATTTTGCAATGGAAAAATGATGCGACAGAAAAAAATTCAAAAATTTATGATTTCAGAAATTGGAAAACCTTAACATTGAAACCAAGACTATCCAAATCCAAAATGTAGGCTGAGTCCACCTGGATCGAATGATGAGAACATTGATGTGAGTTTTTTCACTGGGCATGCCTCAGCAAAATGTAGGTATAAAATTATAAAACACACATCTTATTGAATAAACTCTATTCTTAGAAGAAAGCATATGCAAGGAAAGTATTGCAAAAAGCAAACTGAAATATGATTAGCCAGAAAGAAAATTCATAACAAATTGAAATGACAATGGAATACTTAGTTGAACCATATCACTGAAATATGAGGGAACTTTAAGGTCAAAATTTATTAAGAGATAAGCTGAGTAGGTCAGGTATTTTAGTCAAGTAGAGAAGCTCATTATATATTGAAGCTCTTTTATTAAGCTCTCAATAGCTAGAGACAAACTGAAAAATAATGCAAGCACACATAGATTACCGGTATTGAAGTTGTGTGGTGTACAATCAACTTCGTGTCTTCTTCATGATCCTTGTTCATGTGCGACTGTAAATTAGTGAATAAGGTTAACCCTCCGCAAAATTCAGTGTCAATCTTTCTAATTTTTTTATCCTGATCCCGGTTTCTGGTAATAGATTGGCAAGATAGTAAATAAAACAGCAAATGTTTTTCTGGAAGAAGCAGACCCACTTCAGAAATTAAGTAGAACATTTGTTTCTTTTATCTGCCAATGAGTTTTTCTATTTTAATCCATAAGCATCTCAAGCCATCATCTCCAAGAAAGTAAAGGAATTTAACTTATTTATAAATAGAATACAAGGCTACCTTAGGATAAATGAACAATACTCTAATGTTTCAAAATGAATATCTTTATATTGTTTACACAATTAGAAACGTAACAAGAAGTTTGTAAACAACAAACAGTTTCTCATTACAAAAAAAACCACATATTTCATCTGAAAAGATGTCAAATGAGTAGAAATGTACCGCAACAGGCTTAGAGAACTGAGCTATGGGGTCAGGTTTTGCTGCTGCATACACTTCTTTGCTAAACTCTTGAAGTGGAAAAATTCATGTCATAACATGTAAAATTTAGGCATTAGAACGTGTTAGTCATGCATTACAGTGCACCTCATTAGGATAAGATCAAAATTCAAAGACAAAACACAGGCTTCAGAACATCTGTAGTCAAGGAAATTATGTAGACAAGTTAAGCTTTCCAAACTCTTTCAGAACAAGTAATTCAAACACAAACCTCCTGATCCAAGTATAGCTGTCGCTACCCCAGATACATATCTTATAGCCGTTGGCTCAATGCGTACAAATTGGAAATCACCAAAGTCAACCTTCAAATTTGAAATATCATCTCATAAGTTGAGATACATAGAAATGTGTTCATATACATAAAACATAAATTGTAAAGCTCATTTGCTTAGACAATTCTATTTATAGATCTCCATCATTTAATTGTAAGACGTTGGATTTACATTTGACCATGATTTTTGAAACCAAAGCCACCTAATATGACAATCCATATTGTATCAGACTGTACTAAATACACATGAACTCGATAGGAGGAAGAAATACCCAGAACGCATTAGGATGCTTTTTCAAGTATGTTGCACGGATAGCTTCCTTATCCTTTTCTTCAACCTGCATATTAATAATAGCTACAGATTATATTCATCGAACATTCAAGTTATGAGATTTATTATTTCCAATTTTTTTCTTTTGCATGCCGCAGCTTGCATAGGCTAACTGACAGATCACCAACTGACATCGGATATAAGACAAAGTACAGAAAATGGTCGAGCTCTCACACAAACAACATCGCCATGAAGGGTTATCACCAAATCTGTCCTGTCATCTGGATCTTTAGCCACCAGCAATGAGCATTTAGGATTAGCCAAAATATCCTGAAGAAAGAGAAACGTCAATCAACTAACAAAACTTTCCAATGGGGACGAGTAGCATTAACTGCCTGGGGCTTTATGGGGAATAAGCACAATGCAACTGTGAGCTCTATAGTAAAAAATAAAATAGTGTCAGATTTTACTGTTGGGATTGAAAATTACTTAACATGACTGTTCGGAAGAGCATATGAAATTGTCCATCATACAGTACTAGTGCTTTAAATGATTCCTTGCAGCAGAAACTATAAAAGTGCTTGTAATGTTGGAACTGAATAAAGGTAAACCTTTGTATGAACAGCCAAGCTACTAATCGCTAATATTGGGCAGCCATCCATGTCACATGCATAGTCAACCATTGATCCAGAAGGATAACCCTCATACTTCTGAATTAAGACACATAGCAATCAATGATCAACCAATAGAAAAACAGTATCATTAGCCAGACTGTAACCCTGTGTTTGTCTAATAAACCATTCTGGAAGCCAGATGAAACCTGAGAAAACGTAGAAAGCATGCCCCTCACTCTACTATCAAGCAAGGTTCTAATTTCTTCCAACGGAGATAGTCGAGCTGCTTTTTCCTACCAAAAAATCCTCCTACGTTTAGATGTCAGAATAAAAGATCACTCCTTAAGCTTAATACTAAAGTGATAAAGAACAAGGAAATGAGCCTCATGGAAAGTTACCTGGTGAGCCTGAACCAGCTGGAATACATTTGCCGCATCCCCAGTGGATGAACTCTGGAGCAAGCGGCTAGACAATTGAGTTAAACCGAAAACATCCACCCATCATATTCGGCAATCCTCATCCATATTATGTGCATCAAGTTGGTTTGACAAATTCAAGTCATGATCACTTATTTCTTACATAAACAACAAATAACAGAAAGCAAACACACACAAAAAAAAAAAATCAATCAATCTCAGAGTCAAAACCTAACATACACAAAACAAAACAATCAATCAATCTCAGAATCAAAACTAAAAATACATAGGCGACAAGTGAGTAAATTGATTGTTCGTTTACCGGAGTAGCGGTCGGAGCAGCGGACGCCATGAAAAGAGGGCGAGTTGAAGTGCGATTAAGAGAAGAAGGGTAGTAGAAAGAAGGGGATTTTGCGAATCGAGAAAAGCTTGCAGGTATTGAATTGACGCCATTGATGCGTGAAATCAGAGAAACTGAGCAAGGAATCATCAAAGTCTTCATCTTCCACGCACACCAAACAAACAAAACCTACCCTTCTGTTTCTACTTTTATTTAATTAGTATATAGTTTTTATTCTGAAAAAAAAAACACACTCTAATTCAATTTTAAAAATATGAAAGTGTTTTCCACAAAACTTTTCATTTTCATTCGAAATCTGTGAGATGTATTCTCAACTGAGTTTCTGTCGCGGAATGAGAGAAAATTGAACGAATGAAATTTTAGAAAGATTTGGAAAATAAGATCGTTTTGTGAAATGAAGAAGAAAAAATACAACTTCCGTAGTGAAAATTGCATATTTTTGCATCACATTCAATAATTATATCCTCGTAATATGGAAAAAGTGTATGCCACATGAAATTTCAGTATACCTTGTGTTAGAGTTCAAGTTTGTCCAGGAGCATTGTTACGCTTATGGCTACTTATTTTCTAATTAAAATATAGTATGTTAGCACAAGCAGTCGTCATTTGTTCATATAGAAATGAAAAAAATCTCATTGACTCTTTACAGGGGAGTGGATAGTCCATCATTGTAGTTGGCTACTTCACTCGGATAAAGTACGTTCTTCGAGTCCTTAATCTTTGCATAGGCGTGCTCTCGTGTCTACTTGCGTTATAATCTTTTCCGATATCAATAAAATGGTCCTTTTATTTTAATTCATGTCCCGACTCACTCGATTTATGTGATAGTATGATCTAGGCCTCTTTTTGCGAATATGTTATTTATATGATCCTTGGTTGCATTAAAGGCACTCGAATTGAGCGATAAAGGTTGACTTGCTGACTCTTGCATGAGGCAACAAGTGCCGCATGAGCTAGTTCGAGAGCTAGCCTGTGACAAGTGGTATCAGACGGTGTCAACCATGAAATCAGGCGAACAGATCACTGTACTTGAAGGCAGGTATGTCCAATTCGAGCTAATGTCAAATGAAATCGAGATTTTGAGAAATCGGATAGAAGAACTTGAAAGGATCCGCAACAATCTCGATGGAGCACCAGCGGGTGACTTCCAAGACAAAGAGTAATTCTAGTGGGGGCGACTTGCGAACATGGAGAACAGAATTGCTGAGCTAGAAGGTGTGCCAGCGGGCATGACCTTGATCACTGAGAGAAATTGAGAGAGCTTGAAGAAGCTCATAGTGAAAGAATCCAGGGCTTGAAGGCTCGATTCGTTGAGTTCAACCAAACATTTGAAGAAATGATGGATATAACTCGCTAGATAGACTCTATGATGAATCCCGAAACGCTCATGAGGAGCTCGATGGGAAGGTGATCGAGTTAAACTAGAACACCAAAGAAGCTATTTCGGTGTTGAACAACAAGTTGAAAGAGTTATTGCTCAAGGCGAAATTGCTCATTCGGGTCGTCAACAACACTTCGACACCTTGAGAATTTGGGAACCTATGAGTTCCAGAACCTCGACCCTTTGGTGACGAGTGAAGTGTGAAAGATTTGGATAACTTTCTGTTCGATATGAAACAATACTTCCGCATGGTGAGGACAGAAGCTGACAAAGCGAAGATAACGATGACTACAATGTACCTTACTGAACAGGCAAAAGCCTGATGGAGATCGAAATATGAGGAAAGTCAAGCTGGCCGATGTACTACTGAGACGTGGGAGGACTTCAAGAAGAGCCTGAGAGATTAGTTCTTTCCTGAGAACGTAAGCTACAATGCTCGGCTTGAATTAAGATCACTGAGACACACAAATGATATTCGTGAGTATGTGAGGCAATTCATGACCTTGATGTTGGTTATTAAAGATATGTCTGAGGTAGACAAGAAATTTTATTTCCTCGAGGGTCTGAAACCTTAGGCCAAAACAGAACTCAATCAGTAAAACACTCATGACCTTACAAGT
Organism: Kalanchoe fedtschenkoi; assembly: GCA_002312845.1. NCBI lineage: Eukaryota > Viridiplantae > Streptophyta > Magnoliopsida > Saxifragales > Crassulaceae > Kalanchoe > Kalanchoe fedtschenkoi. Next base: position 274,617 of record NQLW01000085.1, read on the forward strand.
GCCATACGTGTGGCTGAAAGGTTTACCGACTACACTTTTAAAAGAAACCTCAGAAGAGATGAGTCTGGAAATAGGGCGAAACGGCCGCCACCACGTCAAACCCGATTCTAAGGAGGAGCAAACCCTGGAACGCCAAATCCTCTAAATAAAAGGCAATTCTTTTGAAGAGAGGGGTCTACAAATAAGCAATAGGTTAGGTCTAATAATAACAACGCTGGCAGACATTCAAATCACCAGAAGCCTCGGCTAGAGTGCTTCCTACGTAGTGGACCTTATCCGGTGGCAGAATGTCCTCACAAAGGAACTTCGAGTGCTCTCCAAAAAATAATTAATAATGGTCAGGTGATAACAGAAGACAGGGAGATGAGGCGGAACAATCTTTACAATGGTAGCCTCCATCTTTTATCGGCCTTAGAGAAGAAAGTTACGACGAGTAAAACTCAGACGTCACGTATTCTAATGTACGTTGGTTTGGAAGTAAAAGGGAAATCAATGCGAGCTATGATTGATTTGGGTGCGATCCACAATTTTATATATGGTCCGGAAGCGGCGCGTTTAGGCCTAAGTGTTGAGAAAGATGTTAGTAAATAAAAGATGGTGATCTCTCAAGCTCGTCAAGTTAGTGGAGTGGGGAGGAACGTGCAAACAAGGATTGGTGAGTGGAAAGGGTCTTTGAACTTCACCGTGGTCTCATTAGATGATTTTAAAGTGATATTGGGGATGGAGTTTCTAAGGCAAGCGAGATTGGTTCTGATGTCGTTTGTTGATAGTCTCCTCTTCATGGGAGATCGGCCAAGTATAAAATCAATAAGTGAAGTAAAAAGGGGGAGAAGAGATACTCTTTCTCAAGAAAGAAATTAAACACTCGGAACTTACATTCCTTACCTTTTTTGGGTTAAAGAAGAGGACAATGAGGGAGCTCCTGAATAGATTGAGGTGGTTCTTAAGGAGTTTGACGATATTATGCCCGACCAGCTACCAAAAGTGTTGCCACCACGGAAGAGCGTGGATCATGAGATAGATCTACTACAGGGAACAAAACCTGCAGCAAGATGGGCATGTCGAATGTCTCCCCCTGAGCTAGCGGAACTTTGAAAGTAACTAGGGAAACTTTTGGAAGCGGACTTCATTCGACCCTCAAAGTCCCCTTTCGGGGCTCTGATGATGTTTCAAAAGAAGCAAAATGAATTGTTGCGACTGTGCATCGAATACAAAGCCTTAAATAAGATAATTGTGCGCAACCACTACCCGATTCTCCTCATTGCCAATCTCTTTGATCAACTAGGTGGAGCACAATACTTTTTAAAGTTGGACTCGTGGTTCGGGTATCACCAAGTAAGGATTGCTAAAGGAGATGAACAAAAGACAACTTGTGTGACACGATATGACGCCTACGAGTTCCTGGTTATGCCCTTCGAACTTACTAATGCTCCTACTACATTCAGCACTCTTATGAATGAATTATTTCATGACTATCTTGATAAGTTTGTTATTGTCTATCTAGATGACATCGTTGTTTATAGCAAGACATTGGAGGAACATGAAAATCATATACGGATGGTGCTACAAAGTTGAAAGACAGCAAATTATATGTGAAGCGGGAGAAATGTTCCTTTGCGAAAAGATGCATTAATTTTTTGGGCCAAAAAATTGAAGAGGGGAAGATCCGCATGGATGAAAAGAAAGTCCAAGCTATTCGGGACTAGAGAACCCCAACAACCGTCAACGAACTTCATTCATTCCTCAGGCTTTTCAACTACTATCATAGATTCATCCGTAATTATTCAGAAATTGTGGCTCCACTGACTGATCTAGTTCGAAAGGATGAAAAGTGAAATTGAGAAGAACCTTGTGAAGCGGCTTTCGAGAAATTGAAAGCGTCTATGATGGAAGAGCCGGTTCTCGCAATGCCCAATATGTCCACACCTTTTGAAGTACATAATGACGCTTCAGACGTGACCTCAGGAGGAGTATTAATGCAAGAAGGCCATCTAACTGCTTATGAAAGTCAAAAATTGAAGATGTGAAAAAGAGATATACACCTCAAGAAAAAGAGTTGTTGATGATCATTCATTGTCTACGAGCACGGAGACATTACTTGTTGGGAGCTCGGTTTATCGTACGAATGGATAACACTGCGACGAGCTACATCTTGACTCAGCCAAAGCTCACAAAGAAGCAAGCCTGATGGCAAGAGTTCTTAGCTGAGTTTGATGTGGCGATAGAACACAGAAATGGGAAGACAAATCAAGTTGCAGATGCGTTAAGCCGAATCGCCAACCTTGCAAGTCTTTGTAAACTAGCCCACTTATCGGCTAGTGGAGTGTCTTTGTGCTTGGTATAATCAATCAAGAATGGGTTGGACAAGGGCCCATTAGCAAAGGTATCAAGTAATTAATCAAATAAGGGAGGACTCAAAGCTTTTGGATTGAGGATGGGTTGATCTTGTCCAAGGGGAGAAAGATATATGTAACGAAAGTGGACAATTTGAGACGCTCAATAATGTATGAATGTCATGATACTTTGTGGGTAGGCCACCCTGGATGGAAAAAGACTTTACGTTTTGTCCAACGTCAGTACTTTTGATCCCGTATGAAAGAGGATGTTGCGCGCTACACAAAGACTTGCTTGACTTTTCAACAAGACAAGGTTGAAAGAAGCTGACCTTCTGGTCTTCTAGAACCCTTAAAAGTGCCCACAAGACCTTGGGAAAGTGTGTCCATGGACTTCATCACTTGTTTGCCAAAGGTTACAGACTACACGAGCATACTAGTTATTGTTGACAGATTCTCTAAGTATGATACCTTCATTCCTGCCCCAAAATCATGCTCGGCGGAAGAGACGACGTTCTTATTCTTCCGACACATCGTGAAATATTGGTGAGTGCCACAAAGCAATGTTAGTGATCGACACGTAAGGTTTACAAGTCGCTTTTAGAAGGAGCTTTTTAAGTTGATGGGTTCAAAATTGAAGATGACAACGAGTTATCATCCACAAATTAATGGATACACAAAACGCTTTAATGAGATGTTAAAAGAATATTTGTGGGACTTCGTGAATGCAAACCAGACAAACTGGGTCAATCTACTAGATAATGCCTTGTTTTGTTTCAACTTACACAGGAGTTCGACTTCTAATAAGAGTCCCTTTGAAACGGTGATGGACCAACAACCATTTATGTCACATATTTCGTTGGGTTAATATAAGGGGAAAAACCCAAGGGCGTTCAAGTTCTCAAGAGAATGGAAGGTGAAGAACGATGTAGCTAAATCATACTTGGAGAAAGCCTTGAAAAGGATGAAGAAGTGGGCAGATAAGAAGAAGAAGCCATTAGAATTCAAATTGGAGACTTGGTGTTGGTAAAATTGCTTCAAGAACAGCTAAGGTTCTTTAGAAGCAAAGACACATACTTAATTCGGAAGTATGGAGGCCCTCTTCCAATCATCCCAAAGATAAGAAATGCAGCATATGAAGTGGAGCTCCCAGAATGGATGAAGATTCACCCGATGTTTCACGTTAGCTGCTTGAAGCCATTCTACAAGAATAATGAAGATCCAGCGAGGAGCGTCACCAAGTGGTCAGGAGTCAAGCTATCTACAAACAATAAGGAGGAGATTGAAGACATCTTATCAAAGAGGATCACCCATTCACAATCCGGAGCACAGCAGAAGGGGTACCTAATCAAATGGGAGGGCAAGGGAGTCAAAGAAGCTAGTTGGGAGCCAGCAGAAACCATCCAGTAAGAAGATCAGCCTTCATTGCCGAGAGCGTCGACGAATTGAGTGGGGGAGAGTGTTAAAGTCCAAGCTTGTCCAAGGCATTGTTACGCCTATGTCGCTTGTTTTCTAGTTAAAATGTATTATGTTAGCACAAGCAGTGGTCATATTTATTCCTATGGGAATGGAAAAAGTCTTATTGCCTCTTTTTTTCCATTGCCTCTTTGCGGGCGAGTGGATAGTTCAGCGTTGTAGTTAGGCTACTCCACTCGGATAAGGTGCGTTCTTCAAGTCCCTAATCTTGGCATAGGCGTGGTCCATGCCTACTTACGTTGTAATCTTTTTCGATATTAATAAAATGCGCTTTTTTATTTTAATTGATGTCCCGACTCACTCGATTTACATAATAGTGTGATCCGTGCCCCATTTTGTGAATATATTACTCATACGATCCTTTATTTCCTTAAAGGTACTCGAGTTGCGCGATAAAGGCTGACTTGCTGACTCTTACGTGAGCCAATAAGTGCCGCACGAGCTAGTTCGAGAGCTAACCTGTGACACCTTGCACCAAGAGGATGAGGCATTGTTAGTATAATTGGGTTCTACACTGAAAATCAATTGGAAATGAGTGAAAGAATCAAATTATACATTAGGTGCAATTCTATGAGCTCAATGGGCGATGTGGGATATAAGACGAATCCGTATTAAACCAATATCTCGCGAGTGGGACTTCGTGCAGACATAACCAATATGTTAGACCGGTTTATCCAAGAATGTGGCTAAAAGCCGCTCTGATACCATGTTAGTATAGTGAGTTCACACTGAAAATCAATTGACAGTGAGTGGGAGAGTTCAACTATACATTAGATGCAATTCTATGAGCTCAATGGGTGATGTGGAACATAAACCTTATATGCAACAATAGGAATAAAGCTAAAATATTATAATTAATGTATCTTCCTTGACATCCTCCACAAACTCTCCAAGCTTCTCATTGAGAAAGAAATAGTTGATGGTGAATAGTTCATAATCCTTTTATTTGTGTGCAGGTGAGTGATTACTAACCAAAATGCTTGGTTTTTGATAACTTAGGTCATTTAATTATCAAAAGACGTCATTTTCTTTATGTATGCAAAACGATTTAAGTTATTTTGATAACCAAACGACATAATTTTCACACACATATCTAAGTCTTATAATAATATTAGTTTAGGAATATAATGATAAATTTTATTTTAGAAAATCAGTTTAATTTTTTTCACTGCACCATTTTTGAAAATCGTGATAGTTTGACGGCAATTAGATAAATGATGATAGTTCAAAACCCCTTTTGAGTTTTATCCCATAATAATAATGTGTATAACAAATGAAAGTCACATGTGTAGAGTTAAAAAATTTATTCTACGTTTATATACCATAAATATGCTTATTTTATTCAAACTTTATTTCAGTTTTTTCAAAGGCACTATTTAAACAATAATGGTGTGATGTTTATGGAAATGTGCTGTTTGTTTCAAAAACTACAATTCTGCGTACAGAACAAAAATGTAGATGATGCAACTATAAGAGGAGGCAAAGCACGAAAATCCTTTAGTTGGTCTAGCTCCATCTTCTTTCATCTTCCTCCTCGTCTACAGAACAATACCATTCCGGACGACGCTTCGTGTTGCTCAACCTGTAGTTCAAATATATTTCTTCATCACAAAGTTCTCTAGTAGACACCAAAACAATAGTCCTTAAAACTGGAATTTCTGAAGCACGGCCTTGTGAATCGCTCCATTTGAAATAGAAGCTACCAAATCTCCTCATCTGTACCTCACCAGCTTTCCCATACAAAATATTCGGAATGTAAACTCTCATATTATTATCAGTCAGTGGGAAGTCATATGGGCAGAGCATTACATTTGGGGCCACACCATTGGCAGGATGGTTGGCAAAATGAGCAAATGCTAATGGGTTTCTGCGGTCTAACACTTCACCACCCACATGAAACCGGGTTTGTTCCAAGGGCTTGCTTAGCATTGTCCAAAGTCTGTCTGAAGTACCCATTGGGTGGTATGCTGCTTCTGCTTTAGCTAACCCATCCCAAAATTCACGAGTTTCGCCACCAGAACCCCATGGTTGGGCATCAATCACTGTCCCATCATATCTTGTAATTAAGTATGGGTTTTGCGAATCAACTCTTGGATAACCAGGAATATAGCGATAGTATGCTGGGCTGTAGATCACACCCGGGTATATGGCGATAACAGAACCGACATTAGCTTGACCACTAATGAAAAGACCCTGACCAGCTTGCTTGTGTGGGACTTGCGAAGCTCTTACATCAAGAGTATAGCCAATGTGATCTTTGAAACTCTGTGAAACCTCAAACTGACTTAATGCTTTTGTCCCAGGCACTACATCCCTGTAACATTGAGACTACTTAAAAAAGGTTACTCTTTCAAAAACAAAACAAAACAAAAAAAAAAACAAGAAGACTACTTAGAATGCGCAGACTCAACAGTTTTGAACTGATAGCTTGTGAATCCATGCACTACTTTCTTAAAACATACTAGTGGCACAAGAGTTCAGTAGTTACTAACATGCCAATGGAAGCTTCACTTTTCTTTTCTATTTTGTTCCTTTTTTATTAGAATCCAGCACCGTCATAGTTCAATGATTTCTGATTTCTACGATAAAATTCGCTACAACTACAACCACAACCAAATGTTACAATGTGCAACAAATTAAGACATGTGTGCTGGACACTTTTGGAAGTCAAAACAAGAAAACCAGTGAGTGAACCATATCCATGAAACTTTTCATAATTAGAAACCTTTCATTTCATTAATATGTTATCAGGTATCTGGCTCTAGTATTCTTTTTCATATAGTTAGAAATGGTTATCATATGTTTGTTAGATAAACTTGAAAATGTTACGTGCAGGAATTTCTTACAATAGGTACATTTAGGGTGTGTTTGGTTTAGGAAAAATTTGGTGAAAAGGAAAATTTGGTGGAAAACAAGAAGGAAAATTTGATGGAAAATAAGAAGAAAAATTTGTAGAAAAATTAGATGGAAAATAGGAAGGAAAATTTGTTTAAAATAAAGAATTTTTTAGCATTTTTCCACCATTTTTCAACTCTAAACAAACAAGGAAAAATAGAATGAATTCCATGGGGGAATCCAATTTCCACCAAATTTTCCTCTCCAACAAATTTTTCCTAAACCAAACACACCCTTAAGCTAAGGTTTCATGAATTCTGCCTAGTACATAGGGCGAAAATTCAGTCAAATTGCGTACTTGGACGATTTAGGTTGACCACTCTTCCCAATAGCCAAACTAAGGCCACTTCGATGAGAAGCTGCATTTGCTTGCATATGTGATGAACCGTACTCAGTTGCTTTTTTACAGTCTGGAAGTAGTATCTTATCCAAGGCAGAGCATATGTTTTTGAACTGAATATGAATGTTTTCGTGGACTTCCCGCTGTTGATCCATAACAGAGGCTTTGGTAGCCATGTCTATAATCTCCTCTGCATCTGTCTCCACAGCATCCTTTCCTAATCGGTTGTAGCTGAAAATGAAAGCTCATGTGATTTATATAGCTACCAACACAAGATTAATTCCATGAGGTGACTCAGAGAAAGTGGTTAAAAAGACATTACAAGATTAATGCGGAAATCTGTGAATCCGTAGTTGTTCACTCATCAGCCACTCTAGGTGAAACATTAGACAAAGAAACAAAAATCATGGCAAATAATAAAAATGAAAAACAGCATTTGACTTCAATTTTTTCATTTGCGTATCCAATAATAAGTCCTCTTTTCAAAAACGAATAAAAGTAGTCCTACTTCCTAAATGAGGGATCTTTTCGGCTTAGTTTAACTTTAATATTTTCACTCTCTTTTGTCCCACAAAAGAACTTAAATTCAGTGCAATTTAAGCCAAAAAGAGCAGATCCTAAAACTGAAAAACAATTATTCAACAATAGGATTCATCTAGGCTTCCAGTCAAGTTGGTGTTTTGCTATTGAATGGCTGGTTAGAACAGAAAATTAGATTTCCCTGTAATTCTGTTTTTGTTGGCTAAATGTGAGGACATTTCATCATTTTACACCCTTCAAAAACAATATAAGGCTCTGCATCAGACAGCTCACCTCGTATACAAGAAGAGTCGATTAATATCTGCTTCAAACTGGAGCTGTCTTGGGTTCTTGCCAAATGTAATATTTTTTGCCATGCTTTGTACCAGCTGCAAAACAAATGATTCTATACTGTAAAAAGAAAACAAACACTAGGATTCTTAAGATGCTATTGTTTAGTGTACTTGTTATATAAAAGAGCAGGATTGACAGCTTCACAATTCTTTCCATAGACATTTATCTTATGCCCAACAAATTATGGATAATTGAACAATACCAACAAAGAGGGAAATCCGAATCATTCAAAAGATGCTCCTTTGACAATCTTAGTATGCAGTATATCACCTCCTATATTGAATCTTGCCAAGGACACAGTACGCGAGATGGATAGACAGTGAAACATGATGACATAATTATCAAAATTTGGACAAGCTGTGAGGTAAGTAACAGGTGTTGACAACAATATGTAACAAGCAATGTGGGTGAAGTTGAGATTGGTTATCTTGGTTTCAAAATCTGCAAGGGCCATCTGCTTATACCCTCTAATAGAGACAGAAGAGAGACGACAACAGGTCCAGATTGGTTTTGTGGGAAATGAACAAGTGTAGCTACTAATGCAGGAACTTAATAGCGGGACTTGGGATCAACGTTTTGGTATCAAAAAGTTGGTCAGTGCAATATCTCCGGCGGGTGCTGCAACCGCTATTCACATATAACGGAAGAAAAGTAGTGGCAGATTGAGCAAGCAGTGTGGGTAGAGCTTATACCTCCTGGAATTTCTTGAACAAGAAAGCCATTGAGACGAGGAATAATTGGAGAGGGTCGCAGCTGAGGCAGAGAGAGAGTTACGCTGTCGAGTGAGGATGACTGCTGCTGGCATTGGATTCGAGACTCTTACTGAATAGGAATGGCATTTCAATGAAAAGACCAGGAACGACGCGCACAAGCTGTTTGATGAAATGTTTGTCTACCGCCACCCCCTACATTTCTCCTAATTTAATTTTTTATTTTTAATTTTTTTGCGAATATTTATGACTATATTCATTAGGTAGGGGTGTAAATTCGATTACTAACCGATCGAATTTCTTATTCGATTAAGCGAACCGACTAACCGACCAAAAAACTCTTTACCTGTTAACCGAACCAAATTTTCGGTTAACCGAGCTGTTAACTGATCGGTTAATTTAACTAATTAACCAAAAACTCGGTTAATCGGTTAAATTAACCGTAGATTTAATCTATGGTTAAATTAATCGAATTAACTAAGTTTCTGACCAAATTTTCAACTTAGAAAAAAAAATTCCCTACTAATGCTAATAATTTTTACATCCAAAATAAGTTTGCAACCATGATGATTTAAACATCAAAACAAAAGTAAACAACTAGTATTGACGCTTAAAATGATGGATGTACGTCTGTCATTGCTCATGGAATCATCTTGAGGAATTATTAGGGCATACTCCGCACATATGACTTCATAACGTAGGATTTCAAAAAATAACCTGTGAGCACTACAACAAGTCAACAAGATGCTAAGTAGCATACAATACAAAGCACATATCTATCATTAGACAAGCAGTCCAAACTAAAGAGCGTTCCAAGCAAATAAAGTATAGATAATCATATGCATAGAAAATTGACAATGAAGTCGAGTCCAAACAAGATGAAAAAAGTATACTATATCTAACAAGGAAGAAAATCCCTTGGCAAACTAATATGAAGAGTATCTGCCCAACTGACTTGAAAGGAATCAAAATTCAACAGACATTTAAAATTTTATAAGGAAAATACAAGTGTTAAAAGGATGGTTGCTTGAATTACGTTTGTTTCTCTTCAATATCATGAACTCGGCATTCCACTTATGATTCCAAGAGATTATGAAATTTTCATATGTTCTCTATCAAGAGAAAAAGTTTGCAAATCTGAAAATGAAATACAAAATTAGTGTGTAATCAATCCATATTCAAATTTAAAGACTGAATAAAAGAAATATGAATAAGATGTATATAGACATTACCCTCATCAAAATTTTCAATTTCAGCGAGGTCTTCTTCCATTTGAATTGTGTGGGATTGAGATAATGATGCTCGTATCCAGTCTTGCGCACAAAGCAAAGACTCTACTGTACAAGGAGTCAAGGAACTACAAAACGCATCAAGATTGATATTAGAGGTACTGAAAGAAGACTCTAAAGCGACGGTAGATGGGGACAACCAATACATCACGAGCCATTTGAGAAAGCACAGGATACCTGTGTGAGTTAAGCTTCCACCAACAGAGAATATCAAAACTACCACTTTCTCAATGCTCTTATCAAGATACTTGTTGAATTCTGACTTGTTATTTGCATTTTCAGCTAGTGATTTGTGCATCAAGAGTTGTGACACCAAGCTAGATTCACCATCATCATCCTCATCTTCATCTATCATATGAACACTTGAATGCTCTCTTGTCTCACCACATGGGTTACTCAACTTGACATAGGCCCCAAACCTTTCTGCACCCTTTCTCCCATGTTCCTCCCACATTTATCGACAATGCCATCTTCAATATCGTAATCTCCATAAACCTCTAAAAGAGTGAATTTAACATAATCAAGCTTAAATCGAGGATCAAGTACCACACAATATATATGATCATATTCATTTTTGTGATGTCTCCTAAGTACTTCTCATATTTTGCCTTCATTTTGTTACCATTTCTTGATCTTCAAACAACTTCACTAATCTCTGTGAAAAATATGTTGGAAGTAACATATTTTGATCTTGAAATCTGAATAGTGAGATTGTAGAAAATTTTTAAAAACGTGACAATCTTCATATTTTTCAAATCAAAATGATCAGAAGCCCCAATCACATCATCTTGATTACCCATCGAATTTCCTCTTGAGTTAAGTAAAAGACAAAAAATAGATTAATGTCATGGCACCTCTCAAATGCCTTCTGAAACTTCTGAGCTGCATCCAACATCGTGTATGTAGAAATCCACCTCGTACATACATCTAAGCATAACAGATTTTTACTCTCAATTTTTTCAATAGCAACACACTCTTTGAATTTTTGTAGACGAGATGGAGATTGTTTCACATACCTAACTGCTTTTCTCACTCGTGAGATTGAATCCTTCACTGTGCCAATCTTTTCTTTCAAATACACCACAGTTGTGTTATTAGAACCATCATTGTCGACCGTGATGGTAAACACATTCTCAATCCCCAATCAATCAAACACTTTTCTATCACTCTTCTTATTTCTTCTTCCTTATGGTTGTTGATTGGAACAAAATTAAAAAGTCTTTTATGCAATCTACAATGATTGTCAATGAAATTAACCATCAAACAGAGATAATTAATATTCTGGTTGGAGGTTCATGTGTCAATTGTAAGACAAACTCGCTGACTTGCTTCCTTTAAAAACTTTCTAATCTTCACCGCCTCATCCAAATATATCCAATAACAATCTTGAGCAACAGTAATTCGAGATGGAATAGAGAAAGTTGGGCATGCCACTTGCACAAACAACTTGAACCCTTCACCCTCTACGAATCTAAACGGTAGCTCGTCTATAATAACCATGTGAGCCAAAGCTTTCCGGGTAGCCTCTTGATCAAACCTCCAAGTCCTTAACACACTCATCTTTCTTTCACCTTCACCCAACAAATCAGTAGAATGAAATTCTTACTTTTTTTTTGTTCATCCTTAGAAAGATTCCAAGGATTTTTCAGATAGTTGCGAATATGATACCTCAACGAGCTTGTGCCATTAGCCTTTGAGTCTCCATGTAGCTCCTTATTGCAAAAATTGCACACTGCTTTCATGATACCATCCACTTTAATGTGTTGAAAAGAATTCCAAACATTTGAGATCAATTTCTTCAACTTCGTGGGCATATTGTGCTGCTTATCTTCAACATTTTCCCTCCGAATTTCATCCCCGTATGTGAATGTGGATGTGTTACCACAAACTAATTCTGACATGTTCACTAATTCTGAAATCTATAATAAACATGTTTTTAGCAAACTGTAAAGCAATGTCAACAATTAATACATGTTATATATCATACTATGTACAATTCACCTTCTTATATAATGTTGTATATTATAGCAGATAAATATCATATTTCTCACTAATAGCCACAAATCAACAAATGAGAAGAATAAAATTCAAAATTCAGAACAACCAAAAATCCATATACGTAAATGCCCAAGATTCTTTGGGAGGGCTTTTTAGTTAGGAGTAATAGTAAAAGTCTTAAACACCGCACGATTTAGCAGCTTATAACTAATATGTGACAAGTTTCATAGACTATATTAGCTTCAAATAAAGGCATTAGAGGTGAAACTAACGAAAAAATGTGGAGAAGTGTAAATGTACTATTTTTATTATGATTATAACTTTATAAGTCTAGTTGAAAAACTTAAACAATCATAGTATGTCAATCATCCAAAAATAGAGAAATAAAATATGAATACTTAAAGTCCTAAAAACTTACCAATGGAAGCAAATAAGTGAAGTATGCTTTTGCTTCTCAGGCTAATAAAAACTTATGTAGCACTAATATTTCCTTGATCTAGATATTCTCCAAACTATAGCAAGTCTACTGGAGCGAGAAAATTCCTTGACAACTGAAGACAAATTCGTCCATTTCTACATACAAAAAACAAGAATTTGAGTTTAGAGAGGTTCATAATGCAAAGATTCTTCTGATGCCAAATGTAAGGAAAAAGGGCATATATGATTAAAAGAAGATGATGATTAACTTTACCCAACATTTATCCAAATACAAGACTTCTGATGCAAAGACTCTTCTGATGCCAAATGTAAAATGTGATCAACTTTACCCAAATCAAAAGAAGATGATTAAATAAGAATCAGACTTAGTAAAAGCTAAGAAAAAAGGGTACTAATACAAACTTTATCGAACTTTAACTATGATGTCTCAAAAGCTAACCCAAAAATGTTACAATCTTCTTTTAGCCTGAAATAGTCATATATGTTCTAACATGAACAAGTCTCTACATATAGTACTAATTATAAAACCCTCCTCTCAATAAAATTAAAAGTAATGAACTCATAACCTTTGGAGCTTAAAAGCCCTTTATTTTGAGTTCACATTCATATAAAAAAATAGTCAAATTCATTAAGATTGTAAGACGAAACGAGAATTGACAATTGTAGACACCAATCCCAAGTAGTCTTTTTGGCAAATATGTAATAAGAAGAAAACAACCAGAAACATAGTGCATCTATTATATGATATAGAATCGGAACTACATCGTCCTATGTTGATGCCAAATTAGTGATATCTTTTGAAAAGGATAACAGGCCAGACAAACTTTGTACTGAAGTTAATCACATTATCTACACAACACGATCTCAGCCAATTTTCAAGATCTTCAACTTAAGTCTACATGAAAGAGTGTGCTGGAGGAAAAACAATTGGCCAAATACACACCAATTAAATTACCAACCACAAGCTATCCTAACCGAATTTTTTGATTAACCGTGGTTAAATTTTTCGGTTAACCGACTTCGGTTAATGATTTTAACCATATAGTGAACACCCCTAGTTGTGCCTACAATTTATATGTCAAATATTTTTTATTCATCCTGAATTATCATTACGTATTAATGTATCCTTAATTATCATATTATTGGAATTCAACAATGAATTTTCTAATTTTAAAAATTTTTAAGTTTACATCGAATGTAAAATGGGCTAAACCCAATGACAATGTTCAAAATTATCATTAATTTCCAACTTTGACCTCAAATTATTAAATCTTTTAATTCAAATATCTAGAAAAAAATATTTTTATTATATAATTTAGTTATAATATTTATTTAACATTTTATTGCATAATAATATTTTAACCGTGTAACTCAAAATGATATAAATTATTTTTAAATATTAAATTAACACTCTCTGTCACTCTTTTTATATCACAAATTTTACATTGACTAATGCATCTAACATGAATATTATTTTATTTATCTTACATGCAATATATATATATATATATATATATATATATATATATATATATATATATATATATATATATATCCTCTTTAAGTTGAGAACCTTGTGGACAATTCTGGTCCAATCATTTTATTTCCTTTTTTAGGTTTATTTATTATGCATTACTTATTATATGAGACTCATTAAATGTAACAGATATGGAAAGTGTAATTATGTGTTATATTTGGCAGTGAACATTTATCATATTTTTTTAATAATATTTTTTTATAATAAAAAGACAGTAAATATTTTTTTTATTTTTGGTAGTGAACATCCATGATGAACATGTTCAGTGGCAACCTCAAACGTTCTTAACGTTGGTGGGGAACATGTTCATATTTTTACATGAAACAACAGTATATTAATTATAATGGTGAACATGAAACATGTTCACTATCAACCTCAAACGTTCTTAACATGTTCACTGTCAACCTCAAACGTTCTTAACATTGGTGGTGAACATGTTCACATTTTGTACATGAAACAATAGTATATTAATTATATTAGTTATAATTTCCAAAATTTGAAGACATGTTCACTATTTGAATATGTATAATAATGGTGAACATAGTAGATTAACAGAAAATTAAACACTTATAATGGTGAACATTTGTTTACCAAACCCATGTGCACTACCAAAAAAAGGCGTAGATAAAATTTTAAACAACCGAATTCAAAAAAAACCATCCAACTTAACAATTAAAACACATAAGTCAGACACATAAGTCTCCCCATAGCCTGGAACAATGATGACTATGTGCTTGATCGTCTTCTCCAAATAAGCCTTCTTCATCCTCCCCATAATCATAGCGTTGATCTCCTTATCAATAAACACTTTGATCACCCCAAATAAACACTCTGGATCATCATACCTGAAACCAACCCCACCAATAAAAAAACTCATTTAGTCACATAACAACATTCACAATGATAAAATCAGTAATCCCAAACCCTAACTCAAACCCAGATCACATAATAGCATTCACATAAATACAAAGAAGTAAAAACCCAAATCAGAGCTTCTGATTATCAATACAAATCAAATAATGTAAGCCTAATTAAAGAACGTTGTGTTGTTACTGAAATATGAAAATTAAGAATTGGGATTACATATAATTTTCGACCAATGAGACATCTGATGTCGAACACAGCCACACATGAATAGGTCTGCCCTGGTCGATCCCGATCACTGTAAACGAAATTGGATTGAATCACTTGCCTGCTTGGCAGCCTTGATGAGCGAAACACTCCTGGCGAATCACTGTAAGCGAAACACTCCTCCTCTATGACGGCCACCGCATCCTCCCCACCATTTGCGGCAGCCGGATCTGTTGCGCTCAATAAAACTGATGCAGTTGTTAAGAGTTCGGAGATGAGGAGCAAGAAGAACCTAAACATATGCGATTAAGGAAAGAGACAAAACAATAATTATATAATTGAGTAATTTGCTCTCATTAACAATCAAATTAATTCAAAAAATATCTAAAGATACGTTACTAAAACTAAAGGCATAATAAATGAAGTTATAAAAATGGATATATAACGATCAAAACACGGTCGTTTTATGCAGAAAATGATTGGTCCACGTTTGTCCACAAGGTTCTCAATATAAAGAGGTTCTCAACTGATCCACCCTCTATATTATATATATATATATATATATATATATAAAGAGAGAGAGAGAGAGAAGGATCCGTTGAGAATCTCCTTAAGTTGAGAACCGTTGTGGACAATTCTGGATCAATCATTTTATTCATGCAACAAACAGTGTATTAATTATACATCTTCCTTTTTTGAGTTCATTTATTATGTTTTGCTAATTATGTTGTTTTCTTTTTTGAGTTTATTTATTCATCTCAATTATATGGATATTCTTTATATTTTACTTTTAATTTATTATATTTTTTCAATCAAATTTTCACTAATTTACCAAATTTTATGGGTTTCAGATGGTGAACATTTTTTCAAATTCATGTTTTCTAAATTATAATTTTTTATAATAGGTTTTTGTAGTGAATATTTTTTTTTCTAAGTTTGTACAAATACGATTTTGTATTGTGTTAGTGAATATTAGTAGTGAACATGTTCACTGTTGAAACCGCACCCATGTTCACTATGTTCCTAAATCCATAGAAAATATAAAAAATCAGTAATCTCCAAATTTGAATACCGGTTCACTATACGAATATAAGGTGAAAATTCTACTATTCGAACATAGTAACTTAACTAAAATTTAAATAATCATAGCAGTTAACATTGTTCACCAAACTTTTGCAATGTCAATAAAATTCAAAAATGGATATGTTGTTATCAAAAATAGTGAACTTTTTTCATACAAATTATAGAAAAATTATAAATAATTTTCTCTTTCAATAAAAATTATAAAACATTATAGTTTCACTATCAAGAAAAATTCAGAATTCCCCTTCAACAGTCTTGAGAATAAGCTCATTTTCGGGGATTTTCCCCTTAAAGCTGATCATGGTACCTCAGCCTTCACGAAAGCAAGAGCTCGCCCAACCTGCTTTGTTTAGAAAATGAGTATAGTTCCTCACTAATTAAAGTCTAAAAAAGAGAAATAACACAATTAAAATTCGTTAATTAAGCAATCTTATGAAATTCATACTACCACATGCGGGTGAAGCTTCAAATATAATTTCCTATCAGCTGTTACAGAAAATGGGAAGCTTAACACGGAGAAGAAAAATTACCTATTTGATTACAAAAAAAAGCAGTATTGTGCAGATTTACTCCTCAATTGGGGAAGGATTGAGTTTGTGGGTTAGGGTGCTCTGGTCAATTACTTTTCTGTCTTCATGACTCCAGTTTTGATTGTCATCGTTGATCTCTCCCTCATTCTGTTGTTTGAGGGATTCAGAACGAAGGTGGAGCTACGGTCTCAACCCCTAACCCCCCAGATCGGAACAAGGAGAATTGGATTACCCCAATTTGGAGCGAAAGTGAGTCTCGATCCGGCCACTAGTCCACTACAAAATCTCGATGCGGTCACCAGATCTAGTGAAGGTCGGCGCGGCAGCGTTGCGGGTTAAGGTTTATCAAAAGAAAGAAGATGGATATTGAGAATTGGCGAGAGATTGATGAAGAATATAGGAGATCGATGAAGAAAGAGAAAAATTCCATACGAACGGTGTTTAGAAAAGTAATGAAAATTGTGGAAGTTCAGGCCGCGATCGGGTAAGGAACGGTAGTTCGGAACATCTTTAGGGTTTTTTCCCGAATTAATATTGTAAAATTTTTATTAATGCATTGCGTATATGTAATGAGGAATTAGTGTTGCAAGGGAACATGTCTAGGTGTATTATTCTATAATCTAAATCCAAAAACATATTTGTATATATTTCTTTATAGAAGTGCTGTGTTCTGGCTGCAAACTGGCCTCAAAATGGTCACTATATTTTTGGAAAAAGTATAAAACAGTATGATACAAAACCTTCCTACAAAATTAGTCACAAACTAGCCAGATATAGGGGTGAAGCCGAAAAATGGTCAGAGGTTAGCTGTTGCACACAGTTCCATAAAATAGCTGCTAACATACCTGAAAGTTTGGCCGGAATGTCTCCAAAGTTGTTTACCGAGGGGAATGATTCTGGCTGGATAGTTTTGGCCAGAAATGTGGTTGGTAGTTTACCAAAAACTATTTTTCGTCATTTTCCGGCCACTTTCCTTCCAAAAATATGGATGGAAAATAACCTTATTTGGTAGTTTTAGGGGTGGTGTTATTCATCAACTCCCTAAGTTTCGAGAGACATTAGGAGAGAATGTTCAACATCATCTAAGAGTATTCAACGTGGTTTTCACCACGAGAAACTGGCATGAGCTAACCCTAACTGATACAGGTTACTAGCTTTTCCTTTTTCATTAATGGGTTGTGATAAGAAGTGGTTGTTGTATTTATTTGCATGAACTATCACTACATGGAATCAGATGCAAGAACCATTTCTTGTAAAACATTTTCCTGTAGCTAAGGCATCCTAGATCCGCAAAGAGATATGTAAGATTAAGCAACATCCAGATGAAATAGACTATGAGTACTATGAAGACCTCGCAGAGTGCATAAAATCACAGCCTTGGATACCAGAATAGAAGCCACCACTTTCTACTTCGTCCTTTGAAATATTAGATATGCACACCATGATGCAGGAGCTACTTCAATCTATGAAGGCCACTACACCCACACAGTGCAAGGTATGCACGTATAATAAGCTTAACAATGATGCGTGTCCTTCATACTAGGAACCTACAGGTTAAGGAGAGGACCTGATAGCAATAGGTGGGTATTGCCTAGGGCAATAGCAGAACATTGCACTTCCTACACACTACCATTCTGACCTCTAAAATCATACTAACATGAGCCACGAGAACAACAACTATCAACAAGAACAAGGATCATTTATTCTCAGATAACAACAAGGAACCACTCGCAACGGACTGGAGTCACGAGTAGAGAAGCTAGAGGAATACATTAAGGAGCATGCCAAGAAGATGGATCTCACACTTTTTAACATGAAAAGATAACTTTCCACGGATGTAAATGAGATCAAATCATTGCAGGGTAGGCTTCCATCACAAACCGAGAAAATCCTCATCCTAACATCAGTACCATGGACACGAAGGAAGAGGAACATATTTTGGAAGCCCTTCAGCCAACATTGACGTTGTTTTCTCCACTACCGCGCACACTCTTGCGCACATACATGTACTATGCCAAGAGCAAGAGGAGAGGATTTACAGATGAAATAGATAGCCCAGGAGTTGAGGACATGTGCACAGTAACATTCTAGCTCGCGGTTCAGACCTTGATCCCCAATTTGATTCAGCTATGAAAACACGGGTCACATCTGACCTTGAGATTCATAATTTTCAAAATAATTCTATGTTTCCCCTCTTATCTCATGTTCAAACAGAGATTAAGGTGAAAGAAGAAGACAAGGAGAAACCAAGGCTGGAGGTATCTTCTGTTTCAGCTTATAATATACCATCCAAATGCTATGACCCATTCAATGCATGATAGGCAGAACTGTTCTAAATGTGTGAATGCTACATCTAGAAGCTGGCATTAATGTTATGTTATATAGTATCTTCACAGTTCTGAATTCTAGGCCCTTACGTGAAACAAAAGCAATCATATTAGTAGCCGATTGTTCTGATGTTTGCCCATTAGGGATAGTTGAAAACATTCTAGTACGGGTAAGGAATCTGATCATACGTGTAGATTTCTTTGTCATAAACAAGAAGAATGATAGGTCCATAGAACATCAGCCCATTATTTTTGGTAGACCCTTCATGGAAACAACCAAAACAAAGATTTGTGTGGTAGAAGGAACATTTCGATGCAATTTGGTAACAGGGTGGTATACATGAGTATATTCGACTCTTCCATACACATGTAGGAGCAATTTGAGGACCTTGAGAAGGAGGAGTTGAAGGAGATGGAAGCAGAGCCACCGAACCTAACATTGGTTCTAATAGATAAAAGTGAATATATTGGTCTTGAGCCTATTAATGTTGATTTTTTCCTACGTTGTGTAGGCAAAAACTTGAAGGAAACAATAATGGATAGTAGCTAAAAAGATGTTGATGTCACCAAACAAGAGAAACCACCTTATCGAAGCATGCCACAACAATACAAGCATGCTGCCAAGAAGCCCCCAAATCCAAAATAAAGGATGAAAAGTCCTAAACAACTCAAAAAGAAGCCCAGGGAGAAGTTCCAAAAGAACAATGAGGCAAAGCTGCGCAAATCGTACCAAAACTCCAAATCCTATCAGCGCAGAGACGACAATAGAAAATTCACACCTGAGTTTGTAGACATACATAAGGTAAGATCTCCATGAATGTTAAGAGTGTTATCATCGAGTCTATAATGTTAAATAAGAGTGTTTGCCGAGAGGCAACTCGATCTTTTGATTTTAATATTTTATTTAATTTAGATACTTAGATTCTATTTTATTTGATATACTAACCCTAACTAACTAGTTCAAGTTTGAGTGCGAGGTGGGTATAGAGAAATTTTATGCAGATAAGCATAGGCCAAGATGGACAATAAACATGCTACGCGCAGCTTTATAACATGTTTATACAAGCATTGCACTACCAGGATGGACAATAAACATGCTACGCGCTCAATTTCAGGATTCAGGTTATCCAACATATGTGTATACAAGTTATCTCAAGTTATGCGTACACTCAGATATCAACTTGAAGTGACATGGTGTTGACTTAGATCTAACTAACCATATTATTTGTGTTCATTACACACCTACCTCACCTGAACATAAAATAAACTTAACATAGATCATAGTAGTTTGTGCATGATATTTAAGAGAAAAGATATCTTATGACTATTTTATCCGGCATAACCACAACCCCAACTTACGTTCAAAAACTGAATAGATGGTAACTATAATTATAGTGTTTAGGCAAACCTCTAACTTCATGTGTTTGACCTCAACGTTTATGAGTTCAGAAAATTAAAACTGAACAGCAACAACCTTTGAGATCAAATTTATTATTTTCAATACAATAGATACCAATGTCTTCATGAAGGCATATTTTACTAGTAGTTTGAGTTTGTAAATAATATATTATACATAAACTTCGTAAATTATAGTGAGTCCTTCAATTGATCTAATCCTAATCTTCTACCAGTAACAGAATGATGGATGAGTAGCTAACCATAGGATACAAATTGGCATCAAGGAAATGGCAATATTGCTTGATGGCTGTGTCTCTTTCTGGAAGGTCAGCCGTGAGGAAGTCGTATGGTGGCTCTTTACCAGTGTCTACTAAAGGCTCCCATTTGTACCCTGGTCGCTCAGGTAATCCAATGGTAACAGGCATATGGCTCGCGTTGAAGGCGACATAAAATTCACCTTTTATTGAGTCTTTCTGCATTTCAATTTGCAAAGGAGGGCAACAGTAACTAATACATACATGAATGTTGATAATAAGAGGCATTCACGTCAATTGGTGACTATAATATCAGCAGATTAAACAAATAACAGACAAAACTAGGAACCAAGCAATCAGTGTCTACATTTGAAAAAAATATGCAGTCAGCTAACAGATATTCTCTTAGTAGCAGTAGCATGCAACAGCAGATTGCTATGGCTTGTCTGGAGCTACTTGATTCATCTTTGTGCAAACCAAACCCAATAGAATCAATCTCTTGCCAGAGAAAACACATCAAGATTTGTTCAACTAATATTTGCAGGATGTCGATGTGCCTTTGCCCCACTATTTCCTGGAAACAGAAACTACCAATATCTTTGTTTTGAAAGCTACTCTTTCTTTTATATAGATCTTGAAGTTATCACAGTTCGAAATAATATACTCCTGCTGTTCAGTAAATAAATTACAAAGAGAAATCATACCAAGGTAAAGGCAACAAATCGGCTAGATTCCGACCAGTCTGGGTTCTGTGGGAGATAACCATGCCACTGTAGTCTCTCTGCCGTTAGAAAGTCATCCAAACCCAGTGACTCACTTTCCCTGAAGTAAAAATATATCCCTTCATAGTTAAGCTAATACAAAGTAACCTACACAAAGCTCACGTAAGACACTCACTGTCGAAAGGTGGACATAAGCCGGCAAAATCTGAAAAAGTCAGATGAAGATTCTTCCATTTTGTCCCATCTAAAGTAATTAATCTGGCAGAAAACTGTGTCATTATCCAAACAGAAAAGAAATAATTTCTTAAGCCTTAGCATACTTATGCTTCATTGACTCATTCCAATGATGATTGGCATTACAAGTAAATATACATACATAATTATCATGGCAATATGTGTTGTTATTCCCTCCTTTTGTGTGCCCATATTCGTCACCCATATAGATCATGGGTACACCCTGAAAAACAAGATGATTTGCTCACTAAACTGCTGCATCTTAATTTTAGATGGTTAAAAATATTGAAACTTAAATCTTGACTGTTTTGTTCATAAGAAAAGCCACAACTACAGTAAGATAAGGGAGCCATGGAATGAGAAGCCTTACATCAAGGGATAATGACAATAAAGATTAATCATATTCTAACGCAGTAATAAAAATGAAAGAAAAACAAGAAATTCATTATGCTCAGGAAGAAAGAACTGTAATATACTATTAAGAGGCATGAACTTCCATCCAATAATATTAAATGGAGGGCATAAGTGACATTTTTAAGTGAGTCCATATTCCAAATTGCGTCCAAATGAGTTCTGTTGGGCATATTTTAAGGAGCAACCACAATAGTGTTATATGCACGCCAGATAACCTGATTCGTCACCCATTTTATTTTCTTATCGTTAGGGTGGAGAGACCCCTCATCTAAACTCGGCACGCGCAGCGGAACATTAACACGAGACACTCACACGAATAACGCGCACCAACACACAATCATATGAATAAAAGAGAGAAACACACAATATTTTTTAACATGGTTCGGCTCTCCAACAGAGTCTACATCCACGATCTCCACTATTTATAGATATGTATTATAAGAATGGACTCACCTCTCAATACTCTTGAATACAGACCTCTCAACTCTCTCATAGGTTTTCTCTAACAAAAAACCTACAAAAACTTTACAATACTCAGAAGAATCCCTCATGAATTCTCCTAGAGGACTCCCACTGAGTCTCTCTAATTATTCCTACCACTAGGACATCCTATTTATAGGGTACTAATACTAAATCAAATAGGATTCCTTAATCTTACCAAAACAGTAATTTAGTAACCTATCAACAATAGGATTCCTAATATTAATCAACTTAGAAATAAGTTGATTATCTCTTCCATTTTCATATTTAGAAATCTAGTCAATTTCTAACAAATCCTCCCTTGACTAGAATTTCTAAATATTTTCACCTTTGTGTCATCTTCTGATGCAGCTTCCAAATCTGAAGAGTTATCGCCATCTTCAATGTTTTCTCCCTCAACAGAAATATTCTGCATCCTCCTCCCTTGAAGATAATCTTCCACAACATCCTCCTCGGCATGTTTTACGTGAACATGATATCTTCAAGTGTCTTCTAAACTTTTCTTTCGCTTTCCCACTTTGTGTGTAGTGGTGGTTCTTCCCGGTCGTAGTGAGTGCTCTTCAAACTATCAGCTCTAATACCAACTTGTTAGGGTGGAGAGACCCCTCCTCTCAACCCGGCACACGCAGCGGAACATCAACACGAGACACTCACACGAATAACACGCACCAACACACATTAATATGAATAAAGGATGAAAGAAACACACAATACTTTTAAACATAGTTCGGCTCTCAATCAGAGATTACATCCACGATCTCCACTATTTATAGAATGTATTACAAGAATGGACTCACCTCTCAATACTCTTGGATACAAACCTCTCAACTCTTTCATAGATTTTCTCTAACAAAAAACCTACAAAAACTCTACAATACTAAAAAAGAATCCCTCATGAATTCCCTTGGAGGACTCCCATTGAGTCTCTCCAATTATTCCTACCACTAGGACATCCTATTTATAGCGTACTAATACTAAAACAAATAAGATTCTTTAATCCTATCAAAACAATAATTTAGTGACCTACCAACAATAGGATTCATAATATTAATCAACTTAGAAATAAGTTGATTATCTCTTTCATTTTCATATTTAGAAATCTAGTCAATTTCTAACAGTTGTTCTTGTTTGAACCAACCATCATTATACAAGGTATGGATCCCTTGCATACAAAATTTGTGTTGAATGTTGCATACTGTTTAACACGTGTCTTATTCAAATCTAATATTAATTTCTGAATGCATTTGTCTATTATGAATAAATCCACAAAGATTTGCAATTCAAGGTAATTAATTTCATCAGACTTGCCCGAAAATATGTACAAATGAACAACAAACCATGTGAATTTGTTCATTATTGTCAAAACAACAATTGTACCCTTATTTAGGAATTTTTATGTCAATGGACAAAATGAAAAAATGTCCGTCATGTCCATCATGAAAAATTTAGTGCAAAATAATTTACAAAAATACCCTTAATTTGGAATAACAAGTGGGTGTTGTACTAAAAGTAAGTAACAAATGTCATTTTTTAGGAAAAAAACTCCATTTTGAAAAAGAGATTAAATGTAGCTAATGAATTACTTATACCAATATTAAAAGTATTAAAGATAAATAATTAAGAATCAAATTAATCACAGCCACACATTGTGGGACAAGTGACACGCTATAAAGGTGTATGCGGTATTCAAAGAAACAGTATTCTCGAACGATCCACACACTCTCTATCGATCTACACACTCTCCATCGATCCACAGAGAGAGCTTCAAATGTGAACCCCATTGAGAATGAGAGCTAAGCACCTCATCATTACCGTGATCATCTTTGATTGGGGGTGGTTGTTGAACAGTAGCTTTGTCCTACATCACCCATTAAATGGAGTTGGGCTCCCTCACTTATTGTCAATTGACTTTGAGTGTGGATCCAACTAATCTACATGGTATCAAGGCGAGTTTTGATAGCACTTTTAGAACATGCTCGTGACGGATAACTAGATCTGCACGAGGGTCTCGCAAGTGAGGGGAAATGTTGAGCATAGTGGTAGTATCCCACAACGCCCAAACTGAGCTCAAGATTGATCCTCATGTATAATTGAGCTCTCTCACTCATTACCAATTGATTTTAAATGTACATCCAACTATATTAACATGGTATCAGAGCGGATTTTAGCCGCACCCTTCATATAAGACTGTGATGGTTATCGTTCTCCGCAATAGATCCCACTTGTTGCCCTTATCAGGGACTCTTGCAAGTGAGAGTTGGGTCCTACATCGCTCATTAAATAGAGTTGGGTCCCTCACTCATTGTCAATTGATTTTGAGTGCAGATCCAACTATATTAATAGTTATGCTTAAGCAACCCACTAACACATTTTGAACAACTCTCCCACCCACTATATTTTATTTTTCTCATAATTACACAATTCAAACTTAATTTATTTATCAATTTAAATGAATGTTTTCAAAAAATAAGGTTCAAAATCAATGATAAAAAAATTACACGATTCAATTTAAGATCCATTTTTGAGGGTTGATGATCCTTTTCAAACTACTTGAAAATGTTCATACTTCATATTAATTGTTGCAAAGTATAAATATCACCCCAAAAACAAAAGAACAAAATTCAGACTACAATTTTATTGTTGTACAAACACAAGTCCATCCGAAAAT
This sequence comes from Kalanchoe fedtschenkoi, assembly GCA_002312845.1. Classification (NCBI taxonomy): domain Eukaryota; kingdom Viridiplantae; phylum Streptophyta; class Magnoliopsida; order Saxifragales; family Crassulaceae; genus Kalanchoe; species Kalanchoe fedtschenkoi. The sequence goes on from NQLW01000085.1 coordinate 299,687, forward strand.
ACAATAAGTACGAAGTTCTAAGCGAAATATGTTGTCATCAAAGAACAAATTTCAATCAGAACTTGAAATATACAAAGTTTTTTCACATTTTGAATTAATTAATTTGGGAGGAGAAAGTGTGCAAGTTTGGTACCTGAATCACCCCTAAAATTGCTCAATGACTTTGTCATCAAACCACCACCACCAATCCTCACCATCCTATCCATCCATTTTTTGAAATGGATGGTGATTCGTGGGGTGCTCAACCCTCAAATCAATAGGTTAAGTATATTATAATTTACATGCAGTTATAAGTTCAAATAACAAACTGAATGATTATATCAGGTGCCAAAAATCAAAGTTCATCTTAAATTACGAAATTTTATAGTGACGATCTTCAAATTCAAATTAGTGGTAGTATAAACTATGAAGTACCTTTATGTAGGTTTAACTCCGTTATAAGGTTAAAACAACAATTGACAACATCGTGTTTATGTTGTGCAACATGCATGAAACTCTTGGGGTTTAAAAATGAGTTGTTTTAGGTATAACAAACCAATAACATTAGAGGTCAAGAAAGAAAGTATGAACTTACTTGGGAAACCATGAGGCATAAAAAGAAATTTCGCATTTGCCTCTTCCTCAATCTCTTCACGTAGCTGCTTGCAAACTCACCCTCCTATATTATCAGATATAGTTAGCAAACTGGCGAGGTTCTAAATGGCAATAAACAGTAGAAACAACCAAATGCATAACAGATAAAAGATAAAAGGCAGTAGCGAATGGAGAATTATTTGTGTTCAACTATGTAACAACTTATTGTAGTGTATTTGGTTAACATTTTGCTGTCATGTGTATGAATGCAAAAACTTAAGTATTTAAGTATCCAAATGATGTCACACTTCATTCTACCTGTGTTTGGGCCTTGTGGCATATGAACACAAATGCACGTATCCATTATCTATTGGTACAGAGCACAAATAATATTCCCACGCATCTGGAATTGATTTTAGGTCTAATCTAAACAAAATGCACAAATCCATATTCTATATCTGGTAGCTTAAATTCATGGGATTAACTACATATCCTACAATGTGGTACATAATCATTGTAATATGTATGTAAATCAGTTATTTCCTGATATTGAACATAAGAGAAGGAAGACAACTGTCTGTACTGCTATGTGCTATCACATAGGCATCGCTGAGGGTGGGACCAAATACTACAAAACTAGAATTTCAAAGCATATATTTCCAGACCTGTCCGCAGTTCCAGCTATTATTGTGATTCTCCCCATCATTGTTTTCTTCTCCATTAGCTGTATTGTGCTTTTCATTGTATGTGACCAAATCAGCTAGAGTGAAACCATCATGAGCAGTCACAAAGTTGATGCTGTTCCAAGGTTTCCTTCCTCCTTCCTGACTCATACTCAAAAAAAAAGGAATATGACAATACAAATTGAAGCAAGTTGGTCAAACATCCACAAAACTGTGTAACATCTTAACTTATACAGCAAAGGATTTTCACAGAGCTGCTAAATAAAAGGAACTTTAAGAAGATGAGGCTTTGGTACAGAACAAAGGGCTTAATTTTCCAAGCCCTTTCCATTTTTGATGAGGCCTAGATTCAGAAAAGTTGAATTCCATGAAAATAACAAGTTCCAAGCAGTATACAAACAACTAATAAGGCGTTTGGTTTGGTTGCTTGATTATACAACCTTAAGTGACGTACCATGACATGTTATTTGATAATGATACATACCATGTATATTATTCAGTGTTTAGTTTGAGTGCACATACACAAGGCTTTGGCCGAGGTATGTACGAGATAAAGGTAAATTTATCATATGACTAAACTACCTTCACGTGTATGACATTTTATACGTGTAAAATGAATGAAGGTAAATATGTAAGCAAGAGTGTTCGGTTTTAGATGCGGGCCGGAATTTAGACTTGAACGGGACACAAATAAACTGGACTGAAAAATTCTAACTTAAACTGGAATGGACCAGCTTAGTGATTTTTTTAATAAAATTAATAATTTATTATAATAGTTAGGAATATTTTATTGAATATGTAAGTAAATGTTTTTTTTACTAATATAATTATTTGCTAGCTTTTTTTAAAATCAGTCCAAACCGGTCTGCTGTGGTCTATAACCTAATAATTTTAGTCAAAATCGGAATGGTCTGTTATACTGAGTTCTTAAAATATGTTATAATACAATTATGCATATACTTTTTTATATATTTGTAAATTAATTTCTTTATTCAATTTCTAATTATTTTTAACATTTATAAAATCAGTACAGTTCAAATCCATAATTTTCATATTCGGTTCGGTCCAGACTTGTTTGAATCCGTACCTGCCTTTGGATTTAAAATATGGTAACTTTGACTTTTTATGCTCACAGCCACCTATCTCAGTGGGCATGACACACATATACATGGGTATCTCAAATAAATGGGTAAGTTACATCCACATGTACCAACAACAAAACACATGTATATTTAGAACATATTGGAGTAAGTTTTGACATACTACTGAATCAAACAGCCCCTAATAGAACCTGGAATGAATTAAGACTTCTAATCAAACACAAAGAAAAAGCTTGAATACTTCTTCAAAATTGATAATTCAAGCTACACAAGTTATATTTGCTAGAGCAAGACTACAAAGAGTAAGAGTAGCTTTACTTATCCTTTACTGATTAGCTATCAGAGGAAAACAAAGTTCCACTGCATTTTCTGAGTTCATGATGAATGACATGAAACCTGGAATGAAGAGAATCCTCTACCCTGTGGTAAACATATGAGAATCACAAATACAGTACCTGGTATAAGGAAGGACTTCCACACAGACACTCCGCAAAAGCTCCCGAAAACCCATCTGTACCTTTCACGAATTGCCGCACCACATCACGATACTGCTTTTATAGAAAAATGTCATTCGAGTTTGAGCCGGTAGATTGTCAAAGACTAGTGAACTATTATTAAGAAATGCTTGGGATGAGGTGGGTTGGATGGTGTAAATGTTTGTATGTGTTGTTAGACCTTATTGGTATAATGCTTTTAAGGAATAACTTGCCTACTATCAACCCATCTGAAAGCAGACAGCTACTGAGTGAAACTCTTCAGCTCAGACTTAAGAGTCATAAAGGAGCATTATTGAGGATTTAGGTCGAGACTACATGGTACCAGGGTATATCACAAAAAACAAAAAGATCCTAATCTACTTATTAAGAAAATCATCAAGCTGACCTTGCCGTTCCACTCTGACCAAACACCCCAATGAGGAAAAGTTCCCACTTGGTACAAACCTCCAGCGTCCCAAGCTTCAGCTATTAGCTATGAAAGCAAGATTACTATTAGTCGAAATAAATTGACAAGCCATAACAAAGTCTACTAGTGTATTCTGACATGGGAAAGTTGTACATATTAGTTCCAACTGAAATCAAGCAACCTTTAAGTCATCAACAATAGATATTATAGGCGTATCTGTAACGTCTCCAGTCATGTGTGCCCCACATGAGCTGGGAATTCGTGTGTGCAAGATTATATCAAGCCTACAAGTCAATATGCACCATTATACCATGGTTTTTTGTAGTGGACTATAGATTGTGGTCAGCTAGAGGATGTTGGTGACTGGATAGGCTTTTAACAATTCAGATTCGGTCCTCAAATCATGACAGATGGCATCAGGACCGATCCTCCCCAACAGACATGTAATGCCTGGACTACAGGAAGATCCTGAGGTCTGTATTGCTTGGATCCGTAGCACAAATTGCATCAGAGCCGACTCTCCACATAGACGTGAGATGCGACGAATGTAGGAGGATCATGAGGTCTGTTTTGATTGGATCCTAAGGGGGTGTCAGAAGTTTCTGTGCGGGATTATATGTAACACCCGCATCATGTGTGTCCCACATCGGTCAGGACCAGTCCTCGAATCGGGTCGTACGTGGTGCGTCGAATGATGATAATGATTCGGAGATTTGTTCTGCTTCGATTCTAAACGAGGACGTTTGGAGTTCCTATTGGGGAGTATATGTAACGCCCCCAATCATGTGTGTCCTGGTTGAGAATTCATAATGGCTCAGAGCCAGGTCATTGTAGTATCATGGTTAAGGATGCCTCTTCTAGTTAACAAAATATCATGTACTGAAGTAAAAATAAATAAATTCAAAACTCTATATTTGATTCTCGCTTGGCGCTCCTTTTCTTCCTCTAGAATGCTTGTGGGCATGGCTTTTCCTTTCCCTACCAATCTGTACTTCAATTTTTTTATTTTCTCCAACACTTAGTTAGTGAGATATGATAATCTTGAATTGGTGTATGAAGTATCAACAATGCTAAAAAGTACATTAATGGTGTTTGATAAACTAAAACAGAAGCACATGAATGGAAGAAGCTTAGCTAGTCACAAAGATCCCTAAGAAAGATCGGAGTGCAAACATCCGTATCGGACAGAGAATTTACCTTCACTCCACTAAGTATTGGATCATTGCTTATCATATCAACTAGAGGAGGACAGTTTAAAGGTGTTCCAGTTGTGACCATATCGCCTTCAACTTTGCTACCACATACATTGACTGCATCCCAAAGACTACAGAAATTGCCAAGCAAATGATGTAATGAAAATGGATCCAATTAACAGGAGACTAAACAAGCAAACTGGATGCTGAATGATGGCAGAAGGAATACCTGCTACCCCTGGTCATTATAGATGCTAGGTCAAACCGAAAGCCGTCAACGTGAAAATCAGTGACCCAATACCTGAGAAATGTGTATAAATACATATAGATTTTGGTGTTGGATAAAGTTGAAATTCAGATGCTTAATATCACAATTATTTAATATATCGTGATAAATTTAAGTTTTATCAGTCTATTGATCCAGTAAAGCTTTGCATCACATAAACTGTGAGTTAGGTAGATTAGGTTACACAAGTCACTCACTCACAAATCTATTCAAGGCTTGCCTTCCACATGAGAGATTTCTTAGGTCTACTAGATAAATAATTAGAATAAAAAATATTTAGGAATACATTTGGAACTCATTGTTGAAATAATCTTGACCCACATAATAAAATATTGTGATTAGAAAGTATAATAAGACATGTTTTAATCTACACACCAAAGTGTAAGAAATTATACATGCATACAAAACAATATCACACAAGTGTTTATCAGCATTATATGATTTTATTTTTCTCCCAATTACATATTATTCAAGATAAAACAAAAATTAAACTGAATATATGTCGACAATAAAGCTAGAAGAATACCTTAAGGATTCCAAGATGAATTGGCGCACGACGGGATGGTTACAGTTCATGGTATTTCCACAGCCTGAATAATTATAAAATTCTCCCTGAATATTTTTAGACAACCATGGAGAACCTTAGAATAGAGAAGTTTAGCCACATTACAGAAGGAGTATTTGATAACAATTGATTGTATCATGGCAGGGATACTCATGTTCATCTGTCATTAAATAATTTGACCTCTACCGTAAAGATTATAATATGAATATTCTGGACCCTATCATGTAAGTTACTCTTTCCATTTATATCACACAGATCTGTCAACTATCCAATAAAAAGGAAATGTTTTGAGCATAGATTCATACAGTTTATAAAAACTTCATACCCCTTGAAAGAGAAAAGTGTGTCACTTTCCTTGGATCAGTAATCCAAGTTTCTCGATCTCACTATCTCAGGACTCATCATAATGCGCTTTGGATGGAGTTGTAACATTATAGATGTTACAAATGACAGAAATGATAAAGAATAGAGTTTGAGTAAAAACAGCTAAATACTCCAACATACTCTTGGATACAAAATCATCAACATGCAAGGCCTCTAGATGGAGGGGGAGAACAAAAAAAATTGCTATTGTCAATTGTCAGTACCCTCAATGTTATGGCTGAAAAAGTAAACCAGACTTCCGTTTTCAACTTATAGTATCGTTCCACACCAGTGAAAACAAAGCATTTCAGTACTTAACAGGTTGTCAATAATCATGGCAAGACAAACTATGTGCATTCATAAGAGAACTGGACAACTGGTACATGATGATTCTTTTTTTTCCTCAGAATCCATCCCATCAAGATATACTTGCAGCTTAAGAATGGGTACCTTTGGGGTTAGCATATAATACACACTGTTGTCGACACCTCGAAATGACAAGATGGGACCGTTCTCATTTCCTTCAGCTGTGTGATTGAAAACAACGTCCATGATCACCTGCATAATTGAATTAGACCACGAATTGACAGTCAAATGAATTATGTGAATGTGATGATCTCATCTTCTAATTACCTCAATTCCTCTCTTATGAGCTTCTCTTATCAGCAGTTTCATTTCATTGATAGCATCACGTCCACTATTCTTTGCACCAGATGATGAATATCTCAACATTGGGGAGAAAAAATTGATAGTTGAATATCCCCAAAAGTTCACCCTGACGATGACAAATATATTCATTCTATGCATAGTAATCAGCACATGTAGTATCAAAAGCAAGATATACTTTAGATGATCCTAGTTTCAAAGCTTCATGCACACTCATAGTGGACATATTCTATGATAGCAGATTACGAGTTTTTACTTGTAGTCGCCAGAAACAGAGTTGTAGCTGTAGTACTCAAGCTCATTGAACTCATGGCATGGCATGAGCTCTATACAATTGACTCCAAGTTCCTGTGGAACGAAAATCATATCGAATAATTTTTATCAGTAAATAAGTGCCAGTTGGTTGGTTTACACTTTACAGTGACACTACTGCATATCCATTGGCTGATTCCTGATTTCCTGACATGTAAACAAACCAAACTACCTAACATGTAGGTCACAAGGTTACTGTGAACAATGAGTAACTGAATCCTACCCAGTGTTCAGACTATTCAAAAAAATGCATTGTGTTAAGTGTAAAGTGTGACCATTCTCTACCTTCAAATGATCAAGTTTCTCCGCCACGCCAAGGTAGGTACCTGGAAAATTTGTTTTACTTGATTCATGCTTTGTAAACCCACGAACATGCAGTTCATAAATTATCATTTCTTTCTGTGGATTCGACAAGGGCAAATCTCCTTCCCAATCAAACTGAATACACAGTGAAATTACAGTTAAAATACAACATAGTTGTAAGGCAACCTAGAAGTGTGACCGCCCATAAAAACGATAATCATGAAACTGACACGCTTGTAAAACAAGTTGTGTTGCTAATTCACACTGCTTAATCGTTTAATACAAAGTTAAGTAGAACCCAACTACAAGCCCAGCAGTATATATGATATGTTTCCCTCAGACATAGAGCACATTTTTATGCGGTATTGATAGATAATGTAACATAAAGAATAAGATTCTCTGCATATTCCTTTACTGCCTTCAGATAACTCTATTCCTAGCATGAATCCACGAATGAAATATTGTACTCAGGATAAAAACAGTACATGAAATTATGCAAATAATAGAGCGGGCCAAAAGAAGAAAATGATGAGATCACAAAATAACCCTACGAATATATATTTCAATCTCATAAATATTGAAAACATTAAGATAAATTTAAATCTTACAACTATAGAAAACATTGTATGAATAATAGTTGCTAAATGTGAAAGGCACAATAAAAGTTGGGTCCCTAGAGCCAAGGTATAATGCGTGCCTTTTCGTCGTATTTAGCGGCCTCACGTCTCCAGTCATAGGCGCATTCCTAATCAAGCCATCGACCATGGATCATATATGTGTTCTGCTTCTAGGTATTGTTCCCGTGTCTAATTTTGGAGAGAAAGGGGAGGAGAGGAGAGTAAAACCCTGTTCCTGAGTTTTTGTTAAGGAGGGACTTGAGAGGAGTTGGAGGGCTTTGGAGGTGTTAAAACCGCCCTTTTCTTTCCACTCGATTTGGGTGGATTTGGGAGGAAAGAGAGGGATTCGGGTTATAAAGACTATTTTACCCTTCATATTTTATTTCTTCTTTATGTTGATTTTTATTTACAAGGTTATATAAGTAATTTTAGCTATCTTTTTACTCTTATCCTTCCAAATCCCTCATAAACTCAGAAACACCTATTTTTCTTTTCACCTCCAAATCCACTCTTTTCCTTTCCTTTCCTTTTTTTTCTTTCCAAATACTTCCTTTTCCATTCCCTCCAAACACTGGAACAAAGCCCTATAGTTAATAAATCTTTCCAGCTACAGTACAGCCAAGGTAATTAAAAGTTCAATAGTTTGGTGAATTCAACGTTGACATGTCCTAGTAAACAAAATGCAAAAGTACACTATTAAGTTCCCATCCGCATATGTTACATCTTTTTACTGATCCACTAGAAATAAGAATTCGTATCTTGAGAATTTTTTCTAGTCAAAGTTCACCATGATGGGAAAGACTGCTGGCTGGTGGAAAAATCAGGAGAAAACAATAACCTCGCACGAAGATAGTCTTTAAATGATACTACTTTTCTTGGACTAAGTGTCAGAATCATAGTTTGTGCCTTTTGGTTTGGTAAGTAACCAAAAGGCACAAACAGTATAAATAGAGGCGAAAGTAAGAAGAAGAATCCCAAGATAGTTTGTTTACCTTATCATCAGAAGCAGGAACCATACCCGCCATCTGGGGCCAACAGTTACCTTCAGGTCCCAAAACGCCATAGTCGTCTCTACTGATAATTGCCTGAGCAGAAGAGAAAAG
>NQLW01000085.1:308978-325063 GCA_002312845.1 Kalanchoe fedtschenkoi
TACTCATCAAACAAATAGAAGCGGAAGCAGCATTGGTGGAATAAACAGCGAAGTTAACTCCATCATCTCTTGCAGTAGCACCAAAGGGCAAAGCACTTCCGTTAAGTAGCTCAAACTGACCCAAACTCGGCTTGCCAGGAACAAAAGCTTCATACTCGGTGCCTTTCATCCTGACAGTAACAGAATGTTGCTTCCTGACAAATCCAGGGTTCCACCTTGGGGTCTGTACAGTTCCTCCAGAAGTCCACCTCCCAAAATTGTTGCTATGGAGCTTAAACTCAACAGGCGCACACCAACAGCCCACAGCTGACTCCATCCGCACAAGGCCGGCTATTAGGCTGTGCCACCGGATCGATTGCACAGATTCCCAAGTGGAAAAGGCGCCAAAATTCAGATAAAGTGGCACCCCAGCCGCTCCTCCACACGGCAGCGCCTCAGCAGCCACCCCTCATAGACTTCTTCATCTTCACTATGCAAGCAGATTTTTTCCTCTTCCCTCCGAACAAGTGCGGCTATTAAGCATAAATTATTGACAATAAATTTTAGTTTGATGGAAGCGTGCGTGTTAAAGCCCAATTCAGAATTTTCATTTATTTATTATAATATTTTTGTAACAATATCTTAGGTGTAGGCCCGCAAATTTTTCGTTTCACAACCAAGTTTTGATTGGTTTTCATAAAATATTTCTTCTTTCCTCAAATAAACAGTAAAAAATAAATAAAAAGTCTGAAAAAATTTAAAAAAATCAGAAAAATTACAATATATATATTATCTTGATTTATAAAAATTATTAAATGAATTTAATATATTATATTAATATTCATTTAATTTTAACTATATTCATTGGATGATTAATTCATCATATGAGCCGATATGTTCATCAGATGAACTATTATGTTCATCAGAATTGATAATATGTTCATGAGATAAATAAATTATTTTTAATAAATATACAAATATAAATTTGTGAATTAATTATTTTTATTTTTTATTTGGACTTTTTTTTAAAATAAATTTTTAATTTTTTAATTTTTTATTCTGTATTTAAAGAATAAGAGAGTGTATTAATGAAAACAATATAAAACGACGTCGTTTTGGAGTGGGAGAACTCATCTAGATGTGTGCTCTCGGTCCACCCATAAGTGATTGGTGTAGGCCATGGCTATGTGGATTCCTTCGAGCATGTCTTCGTGCATGTAAATACGGCGTTGAAAACTTAGTCCTGACTAAGTTAGGATGGTTTATCTTCTGCCTCCATCTTTCTTCCAAAACTTATTATATGAGTGGTTTTTAAGGCAAAATTGCTGTGCTGCAAAAAGAGTGTATACGCATTCTAAGTTTCGGTATAGGGATCGGGGAGACTAGGAAACATTGTTGTGCTGCAATGTTTGATTCTCTAGATGCGGCTGCCCCGGATGAAGTTGTAAGATGGTGGATCACATCCATATTACGCATCAGGTTGGACCGTTTCAGACCGGAAATCGCTGCGTCACTTGCTCTGAGAATGATTTGAAGATGAGATAGAATTCTTTAATGCGATCAAAAGTTTAAGGAAGATTGATCGAAGAGGGAATATATGACCACGCAAACAATTCAAGTTCATTGTTGACGCTAACATCAAGAGACCACCGAAAAAAATATAAATTAGGCATTGAGGAGGAGTGTCGAATATATATCAATGTCTAATTGATTTAAACTGAAGTAGCCCAAAATATGAAGCTATCCTAAGAAATTCAAGAGGAGACCAAAAGAAAGAGCTCAGGAGGAGAAAAATAAGAGAATGGTATGGAGCTTCCTAAAATCCTAAGGGCACGTTTGGTAGCAATTCGGGTATTAATAACAACAGAATAAATAATCCCACCTATTTTGGTGGGATAAATAATCTTGAATTTCAAAGCTAAAATCTAGCTCATGGGATTATTAATACTTATCCCGATTTGAACCAAACATGTTAGGGTGTTATTAATTATCCAATCCCGCATGTAATCCTAGCTACCAAATGTGGACTCAAAGTTTAACTAAAGGAATGTGTTATGAATATACCAAGAGAATTGTAAAGTCATAATTATTAGACGTTACATGGAATACATCTCAACAATCTATTTCCTTATTGAGTTGTGTAAATACTCTATGCATCTTCATTTCTATTCCATTCAATAAATAAGGTGAGTATTTGAATAAGACGTGCGCTTCTGATAAGTTGTATTTTTTAATATTTATCTCCATTTTCAATCATCTTTCAAGATTTATATATAAATATATAATTAAAATATAAAAAATTCCAAATAGGATTATTATTCAAATTTCATTTTGAATATATATACATTATATTTTTAAAAAATTAATAAGAATAGGCTGTATATATCTTTTTGCACATAGACTCGAATTACCTAGAGATGGTCCTGCAATCGCATCCAAAACCCTATAAAATATATAAAATTTAAATACAAAATTGTACAACATACATATTCATTAATTTCATACGTATATTCATCACTTGCATATTCATCACTTGGATACACTTATTCAACTCATATTCATCACTTGCATACACATATTCATCACTTGCATACATATATTCATCACTTTCATACATATATTCACCATTTGCATACATACATTCATCACTTTCATACATATATTCACCACTTGCATGCACATACTCACCACTTGCATGCACATATTCATCACTTCTATAAACATATTCATCATTTACATACATATATTCATCACTTGGATAAACATATTCATTACTTGCATTCACATATTCATCACTTGCACGTATATTCATCACTTGCATACGTATATTCATCACTTGCATACTCATATTCTTCACTTGCATATGTATATTCATCACTTGCATCAACATATTCATCACTTGCATATGTATATTCATCACTTGCATAAACATATTCATCACTTGCATACATATATTCATCACTTGCAGACACATATTCATCACTTGCATACCTATATTCATCACTTGCATACCTATATTCATCACTTGCATACATTATTCATCACTTGCATATGTTTATTTATCACTTGCATACACATATTTATCATTTGGACACACATATTTATCACTTACATACATATATACATCACTTTCATATACATAATGATCACTTGCATACTCATATTCATCACTTGCGTACACATATTCATCACTTGCCAATACTACAGCTTTTGGCTATTACCACGCTTCCAATTACCACCTTTAACATTTTATCACGCTTATTATTATGATCGTGGTAAATAATCACATAAAGTGTGATAATTGGTGTGCATGCAATTGAGGCATAATCTATTACCACGCTTTGAAAAGGACAGCGTGGTAATAGATTAAGTTCAAAACGGTAGCCATTTTGATCGTTACTTATAACTACGCTTTCCCGTGCAAAAGCGTGGTAATAAATAACAGTTAAAACTCGTCGTTTGAAGCATTCAACCTATTACCACGCTTTTCATCAACAAGCGTGGTAATAGGTTGAATGCCTAATACGCCATCGTTTTTTGATTAGTCTATTACCACGCTTATTGTTGAAAAATGTGGTAATTAGTTAATTAAATAAAATATTTTCCTTTTCAATTAGAATTTTGTTACCATGCTTTTCTTTTAAAATCGAGGCAAAAGATTTAATAAATATTTTTGACTAAGCTATTACGTTAAGAACCTATTATTATCAACTCAAATGAAATAAAACAAAATCTAATTACCAATAACCACGCTTGTAATAAAAATTGTGGTAATATATGAACTTATCACCACGTTTAAGATAAAAAGCGTGGTGATAATTAATTCTTTTACCACGCTTCTTACTAAGAAGCGTGGTAATAGCACTATTACAGATTTTTGTTTTTACCATGCTTCTATTTACCACGCTTGAACTTTTTACCACGTTCGATAACACAAGCGTGGTGCATAATATAACCTAAGCGTGGTAAATGATCAATTCCATCTAATACCACGCCCAAACAAAAAACATGGTAATAAATGTAACCAATTGCCATGCTTGCTAAGCGTGGTTAATAATACAAAATAAGAATATTTAAATGATGCTGCGTACCTATTACCACGCTTGCTTTAAGAAGTGTGATTATTAGTATAAAATAACAATATAAAATACGTATATATTACCACGCTTGTTATAGCAAGTGTTGTAATAATATGTATTAGATGTGTTAAATGATAAAAATAATTAATAATTTATACCTATTACCATATTTAATACAACAAGCGTGGTGATAGATGGTAAATATTCATCTATTACTGCGCTTCATCTTACGAGGCGTGCTAAATAACATAGATAACTGCTATTTACCTTCTCTCACATATCCCACTCTGTCACTCATCGTCTGCCACCCCTATCACCTTCCTCCTCTCTGACTTTTCCTATTCCAAATCCAATCTATTCATACCCACTCAAACTCATTCCCTTGTGACTCTCCACCATTCTCAGCAATGATGTCCGAGCCGAGGAGGTACATCATCCAGGACGAGATCAAGAAGCATGTTGTGCCTAAAACCTCTCGATCTTAATCCACGACAAGATCTTAATCCACGGCAAGATCTTAATCCACCGTAATGATGTCCGAGCCAAGGAGGTACATCATCCTCTTTGAATTGTGCTTTGAGCTCTGTTTTGTGTATATGCTGTTGTGCAAAGAAAGCGCAATGAGTTGGGTCAAAAGACTGTGTACATCGGAGCTAGATCGGAGAAGCCAGCAGCGTATGCAGGAAAGCCCAAACCGATACCGACAATGCTATTATGTACAACTCATCTCATTTGAGGGAGAGTAAGACTCTGAGCCTCTAGCATGTTCGGTCTGGAGACAATCTAGGATTCAACTTTGACTTGAGTCAAAGAGAACTTAGAACAAAGTAAGGTCAGATTTGATGGGAAAATAGCAACCCAACTTTTAACATATATACTTGTATAAATTGTTTGTATATGTGAGCATAGTATACTCCAAGAGCAATATCATTCACAGATGTTATCTAAGAAGGATAAACATGACAACTTAGTGTTTGTTTATCTTGTGAGCAGTTAAGAAAGGAGCTATCTTTTGGGTTTGAAGTCGGGTGGAATGGCAGCTGTAGTGCTGGACTTTACATTGTTGGGGCATCTGAACAAATTGAAGTGAACATAGGCAGCCTGTTCTTGACATCAGGAGTGTAGTGGTAACTGTTGATGTATGCCCACACTTCTTCTACATTGAAGTTTTCCTAGAATGAGACCCATCTTCCAGCTTGTGAGCACCGTTTCTTACTAGAGGTTGCGCTCCAAGAGCAGAAATGAAATTTGAAATGAAAGCCTAAATGGAAAGTGGGAGAGGAGAGAGAATTTATGAAATGAAATTTAAATAAATAATAATAATCTATCATCACACTTCTTATTATGAAGCGTGGCAACAGGGGTGATTTATTATTTTCCTTTTTAGTTTGAAGTGTGGTAATAAGTGCACCCCATTACCACGCTTGATTGTAGAAGCGTGGTTATAGGTTTATATATATTACCACGCTTTAAATTAAAAACGTAGTAATAGATTCACGATCTATTACCATGCTCTGTACTTTACCAATTACGACGCTCGCTTTCACCACGCTTGACAAATGTGGTAAAAGCTTTAAAATAAGCATGGTATCAGGCCCAAATCTGTAGCAGTGCATACGTATATTCATTAGTTGCAAACACATATTCATCACTCTGATACACATATTCTTCACTTGCATACATATGTTCATCACTTGCATTCACATAATTATCACTTGTATACATATATTCATCACTTGCATATACATATTCATCACTTGCATACACATATTCATCAAATCCACATACAAATATTTCAATAGATATAAATAAGAAAATATATGCGTTTATAATTTTTTTCATTATTTTAATATTTATAAATCAAACTACTATATTTTTTATTAATTTCTGATTTTTTTAAATTTTTTATAATTTTTAGATTATTTTTTAATTATTTATTGTTATCATGCGTCAAATTCTTCTTAGACACAATGGCATGATTATATTCCACTTGGATATGAGTTTTACTCGCAATAAAAGAATTATACTCCTGAGCCCCGAGTACTAAAACTAAAGAAACCAGATCTTCTGAAATTTATGCGAGAATGGAAGCACAATTTTGTCCAAAAAAATTTGTGGTGTCTAAAAAAGATTTGATGAGTATAGATGGCTCTCAAAAATTGGATCTTGTGGCGGAGGCTGTGGCCGTCACATGAGGCGGTGGGCCGTTGGCTGCTCGTCGAGTGGATCGCTCAAATCCGGTAGCTCTGGTGCTAGAGGTCGCAGTCAAGGTGGCTGGGATGACATCGGCGGAGTATGCCTCGTGTTGGTCTAGATCTGGACTGTAGCTCTGTTCAGAAGCGGTTTCTAGTCTGGATCTGGGTGGAGGATGCACTTTATTGGCTTCGGAGACTCATCGGTGCGGTTAGTTGCTGCTCTCCTTGGATACGTCAGATCTGACAAAGTGGCAGCGGTGCTGCTTCTACAGATGAGACGGCGATGGTGGAGAGGAGGAGAGACGGGTGAGGAGGGGTGATGAGAGAGAAAGACAAGATGAAAATGAGCTGAAACTGAGTTTTTAGGAAATTCATTGGCTCAGACTTTGGGTTCGCACGACTTGGATCGAGTTATTTTCCTTATTGCACGATCCGGATTGAGCCAGTCAGTTCCCACCCAAAATCCTCAATTTTAACCCTTGATTTTTTTAATTTTTGAGTTTTAAAAATTCTCCGACTCGTCTTAATTTTGACAGACACAAATATGAGAACAATAATCACTTCACACTTAAGTTCACACAAAAAGAATTCATTGAGCGATTAAAATCTCTCATGCCACGAATACTACCTTAAAAACTAAAAAGAGAAGGGATAAAACTCAAAAGGGGCTCTGAACTACCACCGCTTACCCAATTGCGGTCAGAACTACCACGATTTCCAAAAAGGGTGCGATGAAAAAAAAATTAAACTGATTTTCTAAAATAAAATTTACCATTACATTCCTAACCTAATATTATTGCAAGACTTAGATTTGTGTGCAAAAATTACATCGTTTGGTTATCAAAATAAATTATATCATTTTGCGCACATAAAGAAAACGACGTCTTTTGATAACCAAATGACGTAATTTTCGCATACAAATTTATGTCTTATAATAATATTAGGTTTGTATTGTAATGGTAAATTTTAATTCAAAAAATCAGTTCAATTTTTTTTCATTGCACCATTTTTGGAAATCATGGTAGTTCTGACCGCAATTGGGTAAGCGGTGGTAGTTCAGGGCCCCTTTTGGGTTTTTCCCCAAAAGAAAGGGAAAAGAAAAACTTACTGAGCGAATTACTTTCTGAAAAGGCCTAGTTTAACGTCTTCGCGAGACATAGCAAAGGTGGTGGCCTGAGAAATCACTCTTGAGAAGTCCTTTGCTAGGATCCCTTCTCAAATGGACTTGAAAATCATCTTTTCGTCAATCCACCTTAAAATTCCATTGAAAATATCTTCTGCCAAATATAATAGGATGTTGCAGCTTCAGACGGAACTGCGTGTAAAGATGGCGTCCTTCAAAAATATACAAAATAATATGCATCGCCCCTCATACCCCAAATATCAATAACCATGTAACTCCAGAAGTTGTCAAGAGGTTTTGGAGATAGCTGAAGGAATACGTCTTCATATGGAGCATTAGTTCCAATTGGCACACATATCTTCAATTGTTCAAATTGGTCTTCAGGTGGTGTACCACGCTCCATTAAATTGCTTGACACGTCAAGTTTCGGTCTTCCTTTAAATACGTTGGTGTGTCAAGTTTCACTACTTCTTTCAGAATCTTAACTTGCTGAGCACGGAGAATTCCTTTGGGGTGTCCAGGTAGACATCAACAAAATTCTTGTAAACATGAGGATGAGGTTGGTCAGAGACTTTATCCTTCAGTTGTTCACCTTGAGGTTCTTCAAGCTCAAATATGACTTGTAGAGAATCCTGCTTCGGAGATTAATTCTTTGAATCCTCGTCGTCTAGGGGTAAATCCCTAAAAACCTCAAAACCTTGAGCTACCAAATCCTTTTGCATAATCAATAACTCTTGTTTAGTCATCTCACAATCTTTTGGAAAAACTTTGTGTTCACTTGGTTGGGAAAGGTGAGATAAACTCTTTGAATTTTCATCAATGTCAAGAGGAGGAGGATTAATACAAAAGATGCCTTGAGCAACCAATTCTTCGAAAATACGCTTATCAAATCGGCGTCGTTGCCGGGGAGCATCGGTTTAATTGTCTAGAGCTTTTGACTTAATTTTTATCTAGCTTAATTCTAAAAAATTTGTATATATATTTTTATTTTCTTTCATAAGTAATTTTCACTAACTTTTTTACTCTATCTTGGTTTGCGAGGATGTTTTCTTACTATGAACAAGATTATTCTTCAAGCAGAGCTTCAAATAGTGCAGGCTGGTACGAACATGCTTATGACGCAAGTTGCCCACCTTATAAATCCCAAAGTACACCTTATTGGAGGGACCAGCATTACACACCAAATTCCTACCAACAGAGATCCTCCGCCATATGAGTTGGCAGTGATCCTCTAGCCAATTAGAAGCCTAGCCGTAGCCATGACTTTATCAGTACTCATATATCTTCGACCACACACCGCCGTCATACGGGCCCGTGATGGTGGCTCACCTTGCAACTCTCTTTTCAATATTTTTGTTATAGGAATGAACTGATGTAATATATGTGGTTGATATCTATTCTTTGTCAGTGCTGATCTTTAATTTTTGTATTGTTTTTGAGTTTCTCTGGATTTGATAGAAATTTTATGGATTGTAAATGCTAGAGTGGATTTTGGTTGAACTGGGCAGCTTAAGGTCTGAATATTAGACATGAACAGCTTGATTAAATAAACTTGTTCATCTGGTTATATTGGAATGTGTTGAGTTTTAACTGGCTATTTTGTTGACTGAAATTAGGACTGATTTCTTTAGATTGTTGGGTTATTGTGAGTCCGATAAAACTTTATTGGCTGATATTCATTAAGTATACGGATATGATTGGACTCGCCCATTGTATTGACTTTATAATTTTATTGTGGAATTTTGGACATGACGATTATATTTGAAATTTGAATTATGCACATACTTTCACATATACATTTCTTTATACACTATTATGATGTTAACTTTATGTGCAATTCACGTTTATTGTCAGTCTCATAATTATATTAAGTCCCACAAGATGGAGAAATTGAGCCGACGTAACACACATATGAGGGAGTCTTTCTTACTCTTTGCACTGATTACACACACATATCCCATGTCATGACATGAATTGTATGTATTAGTATATATTCCTATTTCTTCATATATCTATGCTTAGGGACTAAGCACCGTTTAGTGAAGGGGGAGATCATGAATTTATGTCTCTACATGCATTCATATATTGTTGTACATTTTAGTTTAGGTTTCTTTTTGTTTAAAAAAAATTCTCTAAATTAGCTATTCCGATTTTTTTGCTTTATTCTGATGATTTGACTCTTAGAGTTTTGGTGAGTGCTAGAGAAAAGCATAAAGTCTGAATTTTTATGAATTTAGTTTTCTTTGCAATCATCTTTTTTATTAGTCTATTTCATGTTTTGAATATGAATTTACTACAAAGATTTTTCAGTTTTTCAAATCCAGTAGGCACCGGTCTTAAAACTTTTCAAAGCCAATTTTCAAAGATTGATTTCCGGTGAATCTGATTTCTTATGGTATATGCCAATGAAAAAAATAGGATTCTTGTGAAAATTCTTTATGTAATGTCAAGTCTTAAGTGTCCAGTGATTACATCACTCCAAATAAAAAAATCTTCAAAAAAAAACCGAAGGCTTAAAGAGAAAAGTTTTTTTTAAAAAAAAAAAAGTAGGCCAAAGACCAAAGTTTTGAAAAAAAAAATATGAATGGACAAAGGCCAATGCTAGACTCCACGCTGAGACTTTACTGTGTTATTAGGTAAGGATCCTATTTTTTACACATCATGCACTTTTATTGACTATGTTGCATTGAGATTAGGCAATGACCTTTGTGCATGCACAAAATCATGATTTGATTTTTGGTTTTACTTTTGATAAAATCCCTTTGCCGAGCTCCTCTTTCCTCACAGAACTAGACTTGATCTTGGAAACGAGCTTTGAGCCATAAGCCCATGGACTAGCCCTTTGCTAGCATAGGCGGTTGGCGGGAGTGTTTTGTGTGACTGGATGAATGAATGGAAATTTCGATGTATGATTTATATTCTTGATTGAAATTTGGCTAGTCATTGAGATTGTTGTATTGAAATTTTTATGTGTATGAATTAAGGTGGCTTCTTTCACAATGTGAAGTGCTTCACTTTAGTGACTTGCTCTTAATTTCTAAGTTGTGATTTCATTGTGATATTGCGATTTTATTTGAATATTCATGCTAGAGATTGAATTTTTGGAAAATTTTGGATTTGTGGGTTATCCGATCTATGAAAACCCTCATCAGACTATAACTCGTCCACTAGGGGCACCTAGGGTTTAAAGGCTTAATGCATATGCTAAATGTATCCATGATTCCTACGAAAGTGGGTTAGGATTTTTCTTTTTATTTTTAGGAGTAGTTTTAATTTAACCAATAATGAAGAATGGTTTTTTAATGAATGAAAATGAACTCATATATTCTCGATTGAATATCATTCCATTTATTCTACCCTCACACTATTATATTATATTGTTCGG
Organism: Kalanchoe fedtschenkoi; assembly: GCA_002312845.1. Classification (NCBI taxonomy): domain Eukaryota; kingdom Viridiplantae; phylum Streptophyta; class Magnoliopsida; order Saxifragales; family Crassulaceae; genus Kalanchoe; species Kalanchoe fedtschenkoi. The sequence continues at coordinate 319,740 of NQLW01000085.1, forward strand.
GACGAACAAATTTTAAATGTGGAGTATTTTGATAAGGCAATAATTTACCCTATTTTAGGTACTTATACTTAAGATATTTGAGTCGTTTCCGAGCGATTATGAGTAATTTATAGTTGATATTGTCCCTTATAGGTTAGATATGATGAATATTGGCTTTGGAAAAGGAAAAAGAAGAAAACAATGTAAATTGGGTTAAAATCGGACAAAAAGCCAAGTTCTGGGGTCAAATTGGCAAAAGAAGAAGTTCACGGGAAAATATATAAATCTGCAGAATCAAAACTCGACCCAGATCTAGCTGACACGTGGCGAACCCAGAAAAGACAATTTCTAATTCTCCTTTAGGAACCCTTTTGGCGATAGAATTCCTTCTAAAGATAATCTAAGATGACATATCAACTATATATTTAAGTCTTGGGCTTAAACCCTAATACGCCTAGCACCACACCGAATCTTTCTTCCAGAAGGGCTAGAGGGACGAATTCTATTCAGAGTTGGAGTTTCAAGAGACTAAGCTTTCCTCTACCACTCTTGTTTCACTATCATAATTATTTTATAATTGTTATTTCAATTATGCGTACTAAGTAGTCGTCTCTATCCTAGGATCTTACGGATTCTAGGTTGTTTGTAAATTTAAATTTTCATGTTTATTAACTAAGAATATTTTTCATCCATATTGCTAATGCTTCTTTGAATGTTATTGCGTATGTTCATTATTTTAGGGGCGCCTTTATATTGTCATGCATAGTTATTCAGAGTTTCAATATGCATGCTTCAAGAAATTATGTTTAGGATATAATCTATTACCCTTTAAGCTAGGATATTCCATCCCACGAAGACCAGAATCGGGATGAGTTGGATATTTTACTTAGTTGTAATCAATGTCCCTAGTCAACCGAAGACCAGAATCGACAGTTGGCCTAGGAATATTGAGCAGTTTATTTATCATGCTGCATGTTTAGGAAATAGTAGTGTATCACCCTTTGACTAGTATTTGTGAGCTACGAAGACCAAAATCGGGAAACAACACAATACGAAATCAATTGTAGTCAATAATTTGCTACGTAGGAATAACCAGAAGCGGACTTGCATGTAAATTATTGAGTGATATGCCGTATTATTGAAATTGCATTATTTGGATGATTAATTTGTGTCTGAATCACATGATTAGTTTTGCATGTAACCTAGGTGAAGTAAATCTTAGGATGCTTATCTTCTTTATTCGATTCTACCTTTGTGTCATTACTTTCAGAGCTAATTATTTGTTAACTAGGTTCCAACAAATCCCACTCACTCGTCTAGAATTAAATAGATATCAATTAGGTTATTTGTGCCTAGCAAGCTTTGTGCTCCTCTTTGTTTGACTCGGTACTTACCGATTTTATTTGACTGCGGTGATTCCTTAAATGTTAATTGACATCTATATAAGATCAAAAATACGCTTGTCAAACACCTAAATACTCTTGCTCTAGCTTTTTCATTGGCCACATGGAGAAAGAAAGGCGAGTGTTACGAAAAACTTGAGAGACAGCTTGCTCGACGATCTTATCTTAGTTAGTAATTATCGAAGTGCGACGACGACCCGACATGACCCTCAGATATGTTCGGAACTCTGGGGAAAAGATGAGTAGAAATGGAAAGAAATTTGGAGAATATTTTGTAGTAAATTCACACTTTTACTAAAATGCTCACTCTATATTTTTGGATGAATAGAAATGGCTACATGAGGGGTATTCGTATTTGTTACAAAGGGAAATTGATGGTCAGGATGAGAATCATCTAACGGCTAGAAATAAGGACTCTAGAAAACACTACAAATATTCCTTGGCATATTCTTCATGTAGGAGGGTCCATAGAGTTCTAGAGAACTTCACATTCTTCCCCTCTTCTCTCGCTTTTTAGGCTCCTCTTTTGGATTCATTTTTGGACTTAATCTTACTCAAAGACTTGGGCATTCATGTTCAATACTCCCCCTCAATGCAAAGTCCATCGCGACTGTCCTATCATTCCGTCGCGACTCCCCCTCATGCCTTGTAGAACCTTTTCTCAGATGAAATAATAGTGCACTTTAACATGCTTCGTATGAGCATGAAACACTGGATTTTCTGCAAGTTGAACGGCTGACTCGTTATCACAATGCATTTTCACTTGATAGTCTGCTGACTGATTCAGATCTTCTATAAGTCGCATAAGCCATGTACTCTCTTGTGTTGTCACGGCTACCGTTTGATACTCTGCCTCTGCAGTTGATAAAGACACTGTAGGTTGTCTTTTACTATATCCCGATATAGCTCCTGAGCCAAGGTTGAAGACGTAACCACTGTAGGTACTGCTCATATGTGTATCTTCAGATCTTCTCTAGCATCACTGTAGCCAATGATCTTATTCTCCACTCATTTCTTGTATAGGAGGCCATAGTCTGTTGTTCCCTTCACGTACCTTAATATCCTTTGTACTACTCTCAAGTGCGGCTTCTTAGGATCCTGTATGTACCGACTCACGGCACTAACTGCGTATGAGAGGTCGGATCTAATCAAAGTTAGGTAGATAAGACTACCTACTAGTTGATGATACATCATGATATCTTCAAGATTCTTCCCTTCTGTTGAGTAGTACTTCGCATTAACTTCCAAGGGAGTAGTAATCGGCTTGCATTCCGCCATTCCATACTTCTTTAGCAGATCTTTTGTGTACTTCTCCTAGCATAAGAAACTTTCTTCACTTATCCGCTCCACTTCAAGTCCAAGAAAGTGATTAAGTTCTCTGAGCTCTTTCATTTGGAATCTTGTTGAGAGATTCCTTCTAGTGTGCTAGATCTCGTCTTCATCATCTCCTATGAATATGAGGTCATTCACATACACTAGCACCATAACTATCTTTTGTCCTCACACTTTGGCGAACAAGCTCGAGTCTGACTGTGTCATGTAATAACCGCCACTCACTAGAAACTTGTCTATTTTCTTGTACCATGCCCTTAGTGTCACTTCAATCCATACAAGGCTTTCCTTAACTTGCACATGTAGTCCGGATGATTTTGATCCTTGAAGATAGTTACTTCATGAATATCTCTTGATCAAGCTCTCCATGGAGAAATGCGCATCCATCTACCAAAGCTTCCATGAATTGTTAGTTGTAAGTGCTAGTAGAACTCTCACCGTAGTAAGCTTGGCCACCGGACTAGAGGTCTCATCGTAGTCAACTCCATACTCTTGAGAAAAGCCTCGGCCTACTAATTGTGCCTTATATCACTCCACGGATCCGTCAGGGCGTCTTTTTACTTTATAAACTCACTTGCAAGAGATGGGTTTCACATATGCCGGTTTAGGTACCAGCTCCCAAGTCTTATTCTGTCTGACTACGACAATCTCTTCTTACATAGCTGTCTTCCAGTTAGCACTCTTGGCTGCCTCCTCAAATGTATTTGGTTCCTCTGTGTCAGGATCCTCTATCAGAGCTACTTTTGTATACTTGGCATTTGGCTTCGGGACTCAATAAGATTTTTACAGCTGAACCTTTTCCTCCTCTTCTGATTCTCCTAAGGAATGCTCTTGATGAACACCTGTCTTCCATGGACTTTTAGATCTCTCATTTGGTGGACTAGTCATCTCCTTTCCACCAGTAGATATGACGTTCATTGTCCTAGTCTTTTTTGAGTGTATACTTGACTCTCCCAGTCTCTCTTGTAATTTATCCTCAATTTCCTTAGAGTTGGGCAAGAGAGTCTTCTCTGATGACCACCACGATGATGCTTTATTAAACACCACATTTCTTGAAGTGTAGCAGCGGCCTGTTATAGCATCACAACACTTCCATCTTTTTTTATTGTTGTCGTAACCCACAAATATGCATCTGATCGCCCTCTTGTCAAACTCGGTGCATAGATGATCTGGCATGAACATGTAGCATACACATCCGAAAACTCAAAAGTGACTTACCACAGGCCTGGTGTGCCACAACATCTGAAAGGGTGAAGTGAATCCTAACTTCGGTTGAGGCTGGCGGTTGATGACATGGGCCATTGTGTTCATGCATTATGTCCAAAAACGTCCCGACACATTTTTTTGCATGCAACATACTTCTACATATTTCGGCAAGGTGTTTGTTCTTACGTTCCGCCACACCATTCTATTGTGGAGTCCCTGGACAGGTTAGCTAATGTTTAATCTTGTTCTCTATGAGATACTTTGAGAATTCTTCTAATAGGTACTCTCCCCCATTATCCGTGTGGAGATACTTAATCTTCCTCCCAATCTTATTTTCCACCCCTTCTTGAAACTCTTTGAAGTTATCTAGTGCCTCGGACTTCTCTTTCATAAAGTAAACTCACACATATCTCAAGTAATCATTTATAAATATGATCATGTAATGTAAAAGTGAAGGTTGAGCGACCTTACCGAATACATCCGAGTGCACTAACTCCAAAGGAACTTGGGCCCTGTGCTTTGACTTTTGATATGGTAATTGATGTGCCTTTCCAAACTAACAGCCTTCACATATAGTGTCTATATGAACTTCAAGTTGTGGAAGCCCTTTGAGCATTGACTTCTGCATCATTACCCTTAACTTATGATAACCCACATGTACTAATCATGCATGCCAGATGTCTGCGGTCTCATTCTTGCAGGCTTCGTCTACGTATGTTGTCTCGACAGACATTACGTAGATGGACTCCACCATGCGTCCCTCCAAAACAGGTGTGCTTGATATTTTGAAGTCGTGATAGACCTTCACGTCTTCAGGACCAAAGAATACATAATTGCCCGATACTGCAAGTTGAGAGACAGATAAAAGATTCTTCTTCATCCCGAGCACATGGAAGACTCATTGCAGTTCCACCTTATTATCTTCGTATTCTAGTTTAAACGTCGTCTCTCCAACATGGGCGATTGGGAGCCTTGAATTGTTAGTTGTGACCACCTAACAATGTCCCTGGTATTTGGACAACAATTTTAACTTCTTCTTATCTCCAGTCATGTGGTTGGAGCACTCCGAGTCGACAATCTAATTATTTCTATAGTATATCTCGTTTAGCTGAGTTGCGGCGAAAGCTACCTCATCCTCCTCAATGGTAGCACCCCTTTCTAATTTATGGTCACCAACACTTTTCTTCTTGGGAGTTACAACAGTGAGTGATGCTTCAAAGCCTCATTATTCTTCACAGTTGTCGTTATGATAACCATGCACCGTCGCATTTCCATGTGTAGGCCTCCTGGGCGCTCTATAGTCACGAGACATGTGACCTTTCCTACCGCAATTGTAACACTCACCATTGTGGCGTCTAGCTTCGATGAGGTCCTCATTGTTGTTGTTGCTCTCTTGTTGAGCCC